>PVKH010013552.1:6077-16919 GCA_004027955.1 Chaetophractus vellerosus | reverse complement strand
TATAATCAAGTGAAATTATCCTCCTTAAACAATTACTTCATAACAGCCAAGAAGCATTGCATTAAGTCATCTAGACCTGTAATTAAGCAACAAGTTTCTGTTTCTCTCAAGACCTTAAACAAGCTGAAAACAATGTGCTAAATTTCATCACCAATTATTGTGCTGAAGAATAACTAATTCTACTTATAAATAATAATTCACTCTTAAAAAATAATTCATTTCTCCCTATACACTTGCAAATGACAAATTTTAAAGAGTAAAAATGTGGCTTCACATACATATTTTAAAACAATTTGAACTAATCACTTAGATAACACCTAATTATAATTTTATTTTAGAAAAATAGATGAATAAGTAAATAATGAACAAGCAAGCAAGCAAGTAAATAGACAAAATTTAAGGATCAGGCCCCTTGTAAACCGTAATAACTGATGAGGTTCTCAACAACCCACCAGAACATTTACCTAAAGCACTGTGGTGATGCACAGTTGTCTTTCACTTACAGCTAACCAAAGAGGCTCCCCTAAGGTATATGCCTTATTTATCTCTGTGTAAATACCTCTCAAAAAGGTTAACTAAATAGAATTAAGATGGTTCCTTTGTTTGTTTGTTCAATGTTTTTGCTTGTTGTTTGTATTTGTCTGCTCATTGTTTTCTTTGCTCATTGTGTTTTTTCTTTAGGAGGCACAGGGAACCAAACCTGGGACCTCCCATGTGGGAGGTGGGCACTTAACTGCTTGAGCCACATCAACTCCCTGCTCATTTGTTTTTTCATTCGTTGTCTGCTCATTGTTTGCTCACTGTCTTGTTCGTTTTTTGCTCATTGCCTGCTTGTTGTTTTTCTTTCGTTGTCTGCTCATTGTATGTCTGTATTCTTTAGGAGGCACTGGGAACTGAACCCAGGACCTCCCATGTAGGAGGTGGGCACTCAACTGCTTGCGCCACATCCGCTCCTGTCTCTTTCAATTTTAAGGCCTAAAAATATGACTTTTATTTTTTTAAATTGAGATTAAATTATAAAACCAAATAACCAACAATTAATGGTTTAGGAAATTGAGTTGAGATTTTTCTAGGTAGACAGCTCATAATTCAAGAGTACACAAGGGAAGGCTTAGTGCGCTGCAAGATTCTATTAAATTGACAAATCTTTAGCTAGGTTTACTAAGAAAAAGAGAGAAACAAATAAGGAAAATCAGAAATGAAAAGGCGGATATTACTGTTAACCCTGCTGAAATAAAATAGGACTGTAAGAGGATACTATGAACAACTGTACAATAAATAGATAATGTCGATGAAATGGATAAATTCTTAGAAACACACAAACTACTTATATTGACTCAAGAAGAAATAGAAGATCCAACAAACCAATTACTAGTAAAGAGATTGAATGAGTAATCGAACATCTCCCAACAAAGAAAAGCCCAGGCCAGATGGCTTCACTGGGGAATTCTACAAACATTCCACAAAGACTTAACTCTCCAAATCAGCTCAAACTCTTCCAAAAAATTGAAGAGGAGGGAACAGTTCCTAAATCTACAAGGCCAACATCACCCTAATACCAAAACTACCAAAACTCGACAAAGATACCACAAGAAAAGAAAACTACAGACAAATTTCTCTTATGAATATAGATGCAAAAATCCTCAACAAAATACTAGCAAACCGAATCCAGCAGCATATTATTAAAAGAATTACACAACATGATCAAGTAGAATTTATCCCAGGTATGCAAGGGTGGTTCAACATAAGAAAATCTATTGATGCAATACATCACATGAATAGAATGAAGGGGAAAAGACCACATGATCATCTCAATTGCTGCTGAAAAGGCATGTGACAAAATCCAGCATCTTCTTCTTGATAAAAACATTTATAATACTAAGAATAGAAGAAAAATTCCTCAATATGATAAAGGGCATATATGAAAAGTGCACAGCTAACATCTTGCTTAATGGTGAAAGATTGAAAGCTTTCCCTGTAACCTCAGGAACAAGACAAGGATGCCCACTACTATTCAACATTGTACTGGAAGTTCTTGCCAGAGCAATTAGGCAAGAAAAAGAAATAAAAAATAAAAAAATAAAAAAAGAAATAAAATGCATCCAAATGGAAAAAGAAGTAAAACTTTCCCTATTTGCAGATGATATGAGCCTATTTACAGAAAATCCTGAAAAATCTACAATAAAGCTCCTAGAGGTAATAAATGAACTCAGCAAAGTGGTGGGTTACAAGATTAACATGCAAAAATCAGTAGTGTTTCTATACACTAGTAATGAGTGATCTGATGAGGAAATCAAGAAAAGAATTCCATTTACAATGGCAACCAAAAGAATCAAATATCTAGGAATAAATCTAATCAAGGATGTAAAGGACTTATATACAGAAAACACTGCTAAAAGAAATCAAAGAAGACCTAAATAAATGGAAAGGTATTTGTATTACTGGACTGGAAGACTAAATATTGTTAAGATGTCAATACTAACCAAAGCAATTTATAGATTCAATGCACTCTCAATCAAAATTCCAACAACTTTCCTTGCAGAAATGGAAAAGCCAGTCATCAAGGGTAAGGGGTCCCAAATAGGTAAAGCCATCTTGAAAAAGAAGTATGAAGTTGGAGAACTCACACTTTCCATTCTTAAAACTTATTAGAAAGCCACAGTAATTATAACAGTGTGGTGCTGGCATAAAGACAGACATAAATACCAATGGAATAGAATTGAGAGCTCAGAAATCAACCCTCACATTTATGGCCAACTGATTTTTGCTGATGGGGCAAAGACCACTCAATTGGGAGAGAATAGTCTCTTCATCAAATGGTGCTGGGAAAACTGGATCCCCATTTGGAAAAAAAAAAAAAAAAGAGGACCCTTACCTCACACCATATACAAAAATTAACTCAAAATGGATAAAAGACCTAAATATAAGAGTTAGAACTACCAAACTCCTAGAAGAAAGCATAGGGAAGCATCTACAGGATTCTGTGTTAGGCAATGGTTTCTTAGACTTTATACCCAAAGTATAAGCAACAGAAGAAAAAATAGATAAATGGAAACTCATCAAAATTAAAAACTTTTATGCCTCAAAGGACTTTATTGCAAAAGTAAAATGGCAACCTACACGATGGGAGAAAATATTCAACTTAACAACAAAAAGACAAACAACTCAATAAATACATGGGCAAAAGATCTGAATAGAAATCTCTCCAAAGATGATATACAAATAGTGCAAAAGCAAATGAAATGATGCTCATCATCATTAGCCACAAGGGAAATGCAAATCAAAAACATGAGAAATCGTTTCACACCCACTGGAATGGCTGCTATTTTAAAAATGGAAAGTAAGTATTAGACAGGGTACAGTGAAATAGGAATACTCAATCATTGCTGGTGGCAATGTAAAGTGGTGCAGTCACTGTAGAAGGCAGTTTGCTGGCTCCTCAAAACACTAAGTATAGAAATACCATATGCTCTGACAACTCATTACGTGGTATATACACAAAAGAATTGAAAGCAGGGACTTGAACAGATATTTGTACACCAATAGTCACAGC
The DNA here is from genome assembly GCA_004027955.1 of Chaetophractus vellerosus. Lineage (NCBI taxonomy): Eukaryota > Metazoa > Chordata > Mammalia > Cingulata > Chlamyphoridae > Chaetophractus > Chaetophractus vellerosus. The sequence continues at coordinate 13,366 of PVKH010013552.1, read as the reverse complement.
ATCAGTATTCACAATTGCCAAAAGATGGAAGCAACCCAAGTGTCCAACAACTGATGAATGGATAAATAAAATGTGGTTAAACATCCAATGGAATATTATTCATTCATAAAAAGGAATGAAGTCCTGATTATATGCAACAACATGATAAACCTTGAAGATACCATGCTGTGTAAAATAAGCCAGACACAAAAGGACAAATATGTATGATCTCATTGATTTGAAACAATTAGAATAAGCAAACTCATAGAATTAGAGTCTAGAGTATAAATTACCAGAGGACAGGAATGGGAATTTAAGGCTTAAAACGTACAGGGGTCCTATTTGGAATGATGGAAATGTTTTGGAAATGGATGGTGGTGATGATAGCATAACATTGTGAGTGCAATTAACAGCATTGAAAAATATATCTGAACGTCATTAAAAGGGGAATGACAGATTATATATATGGTAATAATAAATATTTTTTTAAAAATCCATGGAGCTATGCTACACAATGAATTCTCCCCCTCTCAAAAAATACAAGAGATAATGTAAACAACAAAAGCATCCTGTATACTGTATAATACAAGCCTACAGATGTATGGCTGATGTAAATCATGGCACTTTAAAGTCTCATAGCCTTTTTCTCTTTGGAATCCCTGTTTCTGATTCTCAATATAGTAAACTAAACTACTTATATTTCAAAGTCCAGCTGAAAAGTCACCTTCTGTGTAGGAGAGAAATTTTTTACTTTGGCAGAGCATCTCCAACTCAAGTTTTACTGTTTAACAAAGCCATGTACCAAATGAAGATAGATTTGATTTCACTATTAAACTAACAAACTCTTAAGTGAAGAAAAATGAATTCTATATAAAGTCACTTAACTAGTCATTCTGCTTTGTAAAATTGGACATTATCACATGAATATTAAAATAAGCAAAGTATTGCTCAGGATGGTACTGTAAACTGATAAGACAAATTTCAATATGGCAGACAATCGTACCACCTGAGACAAATGGAGCTTTGATACAGTAATTTTAAAATGCCCCATGAAAGGACAGAAAGACAAAGTGAAATAATCAAATACTACTTTAAAAAAGTATCAGTTCTCATAAGCTAGAAATTCAGATCTCTACTATACAAACAACCCCTGATATAGGTGAGGGATACATCTCAAGATCTTTGCATATACCCAAGTTTATGGCTACTACTTCTACATACAGTTTCTTCCACAAACGTTCTATTTTTCTGCTTAAGATGTGCTGCATTCTTGGGACCACTTCACTATCATTACCTTTATAATCCTGTTTTCTCTGTGGAGTCTCATTTCACAAAGAAACAAAGTATATGTATGTGTGTATATAAATCATTTCATGGTAGCTAGTGAGTAAATAACAAGCAGCAAATATAAAGTCAGAAGTCTCTGTGTAACATTTATGTAATCAATGTATCCTAAAAATATATATAGATATAAAAAAATAAATAAAAAATAATAAATAAATAAATAAATAAAGTCAGAAGTGAGGGTGAACTGTAAACTCTATTGTACAGATGGTTTAGGCTTACTCATTCACCAAGGGACTCCCTCCTCAACAGCAACTCCACAGTATCTAACATTCAAGATAATATCTCAACAAAACAATACACCATGAACTTTCACATTTCATAAATAGTCAAGAAAACTAATGCCAAATCCTTGAATGCCAAGAGTCTACTATGTTACCACATTCACAGATGTTAAAATCTGACCATTACTTAATTAGAATCATATAATATTTATTAACTAATCTATATACAACTATACCACAAACTGTTTGGATAAAACAGTTTTTCAGTAAAGGTGATCTGAACTATGGTGACTGTATGTCTCCTATTTATCAAATACAGTCATGATCCTTTAATACAATTACAACTTAATTATACTAAGACTACTCTGAAATCAAAGGTACTTTTCAAATTCCGTTTAGAATTGTAAATTGACAGTATATGTAAAAGGATTGTTGGTCATTTTCTCCTTTACTATATGCTTTTCTTATGTTTACACCCTCATTATGTTCTGCTTCATACAGAAGTCTTTTATACGCATTATCTTAGAATCCCTGTGAAATAGATACCATAGGAATTATCATTACAGAGAGGCAGTACAGTATTCAAAAAGAATACAATCACATGTCCTGGGTTTGACTCCCAATTTTACTTGTTGTCTTACCTCAGGGAGCTTGAGTGAAAATCATGAAACAAACAAAAGTAAAAACATTTTTTTAAATCTTAAAAATGCCTACATAAAATGAGGATCCAAATGAGAATTTAAAAATGCAAAATATCTCAAGACTAAGTATAGCCTAAAAAAAAGTCAAAAGAAAAACTTTCAGCAGATGAAATATAAACATCCAATTTACTCCTTCGTGGACCTATTTATACCTAAGCATACAAATACAATATAAATACAAATACAGTAAGTATGTGCCTTCTCACATAAGACCTTAACTATCTGTGCTAAACAGTCAATGAAATGGAAACAAAATAACAATTCTCAAGCTAAATACTATAACTCATCCTGTTTATTTACAGTATACCTTGCTTTATACTATAGCCCTATATTTGAAAAGTTATATAAAACAAATTCTTTAGATTTATAGAAAGCTTTTTTTATAAAAGATTTATTTTATTTATTTATTTCTCCCCACCCCCTCCGTGTCTCTTGTTGCGTCATCTTGTTGTGTCAGCTAGCCACGCCAACCCATCACATCAGCTTTCTGTCTTTTCTTGTCTTCTTGAGGAGGCACGGGGAACTGAACCTGGACCTCCCATGTGGTAGGCAGGAGCTGAATCACTTGAGCCACATCGGCTTCCCCATAGAGTGCTCTTAATCTTTTAAAATGTCTTAACTATGCGAATATTCTTGCTGTCCTGATTTTGTGATAATCAGGGTAGGCTAAACATTCTATATTAGAAACCATGCATGTGTTGTCAGACCTAGTTTTTCTGCCTAGGTCTGGTTTTAGAATGCTGGTGATAATCTAAGCCTGATTTATTATATGACCATCCTGTTTGGGAAAAGACTGTAACTCTAAGTATCTTTGGTCAACCTTAAGGGATATAGCAGGGGGACGGATGTGGCTCAAATGGTTGGGTGTCCATCTCCCATATGGAGGGACCTGGGTTCAATCCCCGGGGCCTCCTGGTAAAAATAAAAAAAGGAAAATATAGAAGGCACGTGGGCCACTAGGCCCCGTGTGTGGGTGTACCACGAGGCACCACGAGCCACTGAGCAAGATGATGATGTAACAGGAGAGTGACACAAGGGAGAGCCAAGACGAGATGTGCTGAAAAAACAGGAAGGTGCAGGCGGTAGGATGCCTCTCTTCCACATAGGAGGTTCCGAGGATCAAATCCCAGTGAAGACAGAAGGATGAGACCTGGTCTTTTGACTACGCCATGATGGCTCTCTAATATAATGAAAGTAATTCTTTTATGATTTATGCTTTATTATTATGTATCAAATTGATTTATTAAAAAAAAAAAAAGCCAGTTCTTGACATGAACACCTGGCATGGAACTATAAAAGATATGTTCTCACATCTATTCCAAAATATATAAAACAGAATTCTTAAAAAACTAGACCAGTCTTTATAGCTAGTACATTATTACACTGCCTGTTATATTTTAAAGAAGCAAGTCACAGGACAGGTAGTATAATGTAGAACAAATACAGAAACAGGTGGGTTTAGTAAGAGCTCGACTACTATACAGTTATGAGACCTTGGCCTATGTCCTCTCCAAATCTTGTTTTCTAATCTGTAAATAAGAGAGATGCTTGTCAAAGATTTTTATTATATACAAAATAAGGAACTTTTTTTTTTTTAAGGAGGTACTGGGGATTGAACCTGGGGCCTCATATATGGTGCTCAACCACTGAGCTAAACCTGCTCCCCAGGAACCTGATTTAAAAAAAATAATAATAATCTCACAGGGAACTCATTTTGCAAAGCAAAAATAACAATAATATGGCCACATTAATAATATCCCCTCTGTCATCAAAATCAGATTTCATGTATAAAGTATCTGAACCAATACCTTGGGCATAGAATGTTCTCAATAAATATTTGGAGAACAAGCAAATGAATGAAACAGGTTTTCTACATTGGGGCACATATGTATATGAAACCTGTAACAAAATTAATGCCTTCTGTTTACAAATAAATATTAAGCATCTATGATATAACAAGAACTGGGATACAGACCATGTTAAACTATCAAAATCTATCAAAGTGTACAGTCCAAAATGTAAACCATAATGTAAATCATTGACCATGGTTAGTAGCAATGTCTCAATATTTGCAAGTCAATTGTAACAAATGTACCATCCACATGTAATATGTTATTAATAGGGGAAAGAGGAAAAGGGATGTTGGGTATATGGGAATCACCAAATTCTGTACGTGACTTTTCTATAATCTAAAGCTTCTTTGAAGACAAAATGAAAAAAAATAAGATACTGGGGGAATAAATGGAAGAAAATGTCACTGTACATGTAAGACAATAGATTTTACAGTGATGAAAGACAATGTCAAAAAATTTTTTTTAATTTTATAGATTTTTATTTTTTTATTTCAAACTTAAAAATATTTTACTCGTTATTTTTAAAACTATCATTATTATATCATTTTCCTATCAAATGTATTCGGTTATTTTATTGGCTTCATCTTTGAAGAAGTTTTGGATCAAGAAGGGTTATAACTGTGGTAGGAGAGGATCACTGGTGCGGGGTATCAGAGATGGGGGATGCATGAGAGGAGGTTCATCTGGGATATACCTATAAGGCATATGAATGTGTTCAAGTGTTCATGGGGCATTGTCACAGTGGGTGGAGTTTCACAAAATAACCAAAAGAATATGGAATTCCCATCCTGGGGAGCTCCGCCAAAATCTCTAATGAGACAGCAAGAATCCCCTAAGTACAGGGGCAGTGACTGTGAGTTACACTTATGCACATCTCAGTAGGATCTCATTGACTGACAAAGTAAATATAGCAGGGCTCATGAGGGCTCTGGAGACAACCAGACACTATAGGCAGGGCAGACAGCTCAAGAGTTTGGTGCCCTGCTAGTGTGCCCTACTTTGGAATTTATGCTTCCCAGTGTCACAGAGTTGGACTCAGTTGTTATTTCCCTACACATGGCTCTTCTGACCCTTCTATTTGGACCTATACTTAGTACTAGAGTTGATAGGTGTCTCTCTAAGAGACTTAAACCTTTGGGCTTTCCATATACCAGTTGGGCCCTGTATCTCAACAGATTTGGAACACTTATTCTCCAGTTCATTGGACTCACCCAGGACAACTAACAAAGAGATGATGATGGACAATGACCATCTCAAGGAACAGAGAGAGTCTGCAAATGCTAGCAAGATAGTCCCATCCATCTGCCCCATAGGCTCTAAGCCCCTCTCAATTAGAGGCAGAGTGGGCATCACCATCCCAGAATCCTCAGGATTGGGGAATGAATAATGGACTATAGTAGACTTACTGTTATTCTACTACAGACTTATTGTGATTCTAGCAATGGAAGAACTTTTATCACTGATGGGGAGGCAGTGACCACTGGAGATTCTGAGGGGAGGGAGAGGGAAAAATAGCTGCAATTTGGGGGCATTTTAAGGACTTGGGAATTGTCCTGAATGACATTGCAATGACAGATACAGGCTATTATATATCTTTTAATAACTTACAAAAATGTGCAGGAAAGAGTGTAAACTACAATGTAAACAATAATCCACGCTTAGTGGCAATGCTCCAAAATGTGTTCATCAATTGTAACAAATGTATACTAATGAAGGATGTTGTTAATATGGGAAAATGTGGGAGGGCTAGGGAATGGGGCATATGGGAATCCCCTGTTTTTTTTTAAAGTAACATTTATCTAATCCAAATATCTTTTAAAAAAAAAAAGTATATTAAAAAAAAAAAAAAGAACTAGGGGCCCAACACAGCCAAACACTAGAATAACAAGGTCCCTACCCTCATGAAGCTTACATTCAAGGAGAGTCAGATAATTAAAAAAAGAAAAAAAAAAAAGAACAAACTAGCAAACTATTATTGAATTATTACTGATTGTCATAAATGTTATGAGGGAAATTTAAAAAAAGGTACTTTCATAGAGAATAACAGGGGATGGCTTATTTCAGATAAGATAGTTAGAAAAGGCCTCCCTGAGGAGCTAAAAATTGAGCTGAGACTAGAAAGATGTCAACCAAGAGAGATATATGAAAAGCTAAGAGAAGAGAATTCTAAGCAGATAAAACAAAGTATAAGTATAAAGAGGTTGAGAAGGGAAAATTCTTGGTACCTCTGAGGGAGAAACTGAAGGAGAACAGAATGACTAGTGCTTAACGAGCAAGGGGAGACAGTGATATGGATAAAGAGATGGAAAGAATAAGATGAAGTTGAGGATTTAGTTAGTAGGTAGATCATGTAGGCCATTAAAAAGTTCTTGATTCACTGGCAGGGAGAGGGAGGGAGGATGGAAAGGACTATTAAAGTAAAAGTCCACTTCAAAAAATAGCATTAGAGAAAAGGACTTTGCTTAACTATACTATTTCAATGTCTGTGGCTTGGAGTATAGAAGAGAGTGTAGTAAACCCAAATTTGGCTAGGCAGCTGATAACTTCCCTGGAACCTACTAATATGCCACAGTCTCTTCTTCTGATAAAAAAAACTTTTCCCAGTTTCCCAGCCATAAGAATGGATTTGTGATTCAGGCTGGGCAAATCAGTTACCTATGCCCTTGTCCAGGGATGAATCCAAAGAGTCATAGTCCTATATCTAAAGAAGAAATCAAATTTTTATTAAAGTACTTTGCTACAAAGAAAACTTCAAGCTGACATGGATTCACTGGTAAATTCTATCAAACATTTAAGGAAGAAATAAGCCTATACAAACTCTTAGAAAACAGAGAAGGGGATACTTCCCAATTCATTTAACGGGGCTGGTGTATACCCTTAATATCAAAACTAGTCAAAGACATCACAAGGAAAAAAAAACCCTTGGGGCCGGCCGTATAGCCCAGTGGATAGGGTGCCGGTATACCACACGGGAGGCCCCAGGTTCGGTTCCCGGGAACCTCTCCTAGTGGGCAGAGCTGCCGTGGGCAGGGCAAAAAGCTGCCACAGACAGGGCAAAGCCGCCATGGGCAGGGCAGGTCGCCCGCGGAGCGCAGCCAGCCACCCGCAAACTGAAGTGGAGCCAGCCGTGAATGGAAGCAGAAGCTGCCCACAAGCGGGGCAAAGCTGCCTGCGCGGTGACCAGTCTC
>PVKH010013551.1:0-11436 GCA_004027955.1 Chaetophractus vellerosus | reverse complement strand
TGAAAAAAAAGAAAATGGAAAAAAAAATAAAATGAATGCATTGTATACTGTCACCAATAATTTTAAAAATTACATTAAAAAAAAGTCTATATGTATTTTGCTTCTGGTTTGCGCCATTCTCCAGGCTCTCCCCTTGCCTCTCAGATCACCTGCTCCTCTTCTGCCTTACATCTCATAATCATGCTCACACCCTTTGCTCCTCTCCAGTTCTCTGTCTTCCTTGGGCAAGCTCACACACATAATTTCAGCCACACCTAAATGCAGGTGAGTACTCCTGTGCCCCACCATCTTGTTCCCTGTCCCAGATATAACAACAATATCCAAAACTAAATGATAGCATACAAAAGTACCTTTGCCCCCAAATCAAAACCAAGTGCCAGCTTTTCTCATTTAACCAATGGTAGCTCATTCTTTATAGGCAGCTCCTTCTTATCCCCCAGTACAGGAGAGGGATATTTCTCTATTCTATTTTCACAGGCATATCTTCCCTTAAAAAAAAAACAAAAACCAAGTTCTATTAATTCTTTTTTTCTTTTTTGTTTTAGGAGGTATTGGGGATTGAACCCACGGCCTCGTATTTGGGAAGCAGGTACTCAATCACTGAGCTACATCCACTCCCCAATGAGAGTTGCTTGTTTTTGTTTGTTTGTTTGTTTGTTTGTTTTCTTTTTAGGATGTACCAGGAATTGAACCTGGGACCTTGTACATGAGAAGCAGGTGCTCAACCACTTGAGCTACAACCGCTCCCCTCTACAAATTCTTTTCCTGCAATTTATCATAAAACAACTCCACAATTTACTCATTAGTTTTCCCTGAATCATTTGCTCATTTACTGCACTCTTTAATTCACAGCACTTTGAATTGGTTTTCCCTCAAATTAACTCCTATCTACTGCTTCATTTCTATCGAACTTGATGTTACTGTGCCTTGCATCTCCTTTTGTGCTTTATTATTGCCACTGTTTTCATTATTATTGCTACAGACTTGCACTCTTGTTCTCTTGTATTCTGCACTCTGGTCTTTCCTTCTAGTTTTCCTTTCATTGTCCCAACCCAAACTTAAAAAAAACTCAGATCACTCATTTTAATCTATCACGTCAAATCTAAAATACCTCTATGGATTCCAGAGATTTTTCTAGGGTTGTCTCATTCTATTATCTAAGACTATTTTTTCTCTGATTATTAACCATTAATATATACCTCAGGTAGCTACAAACAATCCATTTGTTCTTATCCTACTCAATCCTGTCTATCCTTAAATGTCCAAATCATGTTCCAACTTGTTTAAGAAATCTCATCTATTTAATGGCATATATCATAAAATTCAGTTTCCAATTAGATACTAATAAGGATACAAACATTTCTTTAAATATTTTTCTCTTTTCTCCAAGCTTAATAGAAACAGGATTCTTGAGGTATTTATTATAGGAAATGGCCTGAGACAAATAATCATTTACAGGTATTTATCTTATCCCTCATGTCAACTGTCATTTCTCACCATTGTCAGTGTCTACACCTTGGTAAAGGGTTGCTTTATTTTACTAGCATTTACAAAGTAGTAATACTCTTTAAAAAGGAGACGAAATAAAGAACTACAGTAGAGTAGATTCTTCAGGACAGAGCATTTTGAGATCATACTCATTCGTCTTTGTATCCAGCACAGTACCTGGATAATTATAAATTCAAATAAATGTTTGGGAGTAAGGCATCCTTATGACTGTGCACTGGGCATCTCTCTGTGGATGCTCCAAAAGTTGTGCAATCTTAATCGACCCCAAACTGAACTATGACTCCTTCCTGCCCTTACTACTCTGGTTCTTTTTCTGCATTCCCAATATAGTCAAATCTAGTCATCTAAAGTCCTTCTTACTGTGGGAAGTCACCTTTTTCAAAATTTGTCACTTCAAATATAGAAATGGCATGGAAATGATGGGGAAGAAGACAGGCCACTCAACTGGCCAAAATGATCAGCCCAATGCCCTGGCAATCAGTGGGGTCTGAGAGGTTTCTGCCAGTTTTCCCTCCAATCTAGTATCCTAAACCCCCCCCCCCAATTTCATCAATAAATACTTTATATTGCATTGCTTTATTATTTCAATTCCCCTCTTTCTTGGACTAGTACAATTGCTTTTACCTGGTTTCATCTTTTACTCCAGCCTCAATCAGCTCCAACCTACTAGGCAGGGTGATATTTCTAAAACGCATATCTGATCACATTTTTTTCCCTATAAGAAAAAGTTCAAACTCCTCAGCCAGGCATGTGAACTAGGAACTTAATTTGGTCTACCCACCCCCCACATCCCTTTTCCACATTCTCTTACCAATCTCCCATCTGCACTCTATTATCCAGACATCTAATCTAGAATGGCAGCTCCTCATTATTCCATGCTCTCTTAATATCTGTGACTTTGGACATACTGTTCATGTTCACTCTGCTTATAATTCCTTTTTATGTTTTAGATTTTCTTTTCAAACTTTAAACGTTACTTGGGTCACATCCTCCTAGAAGTTATGTCTCACACTGGCAGACAGGGTTAAGTACCCACCCCTACTAGGAATTTCAGAATTCCCTTTTATTAATCCTATGCAAAGCAGGTTCTTAAAGTACTGTTAAGTGACAACTAAAGTGTAGAATCCACCCGGTCTAAAGGCCTCCTGTAGTCTCCTTTTCTCCTGTTTCTCCTGGAATTTAACTCTTACAATTATTCCTCTACCGGTGCTGGTCCAGAGTGCTCTAGCTAAAATGCAAGTAATGTAGGGTGGCAACTTCTTTGTGCATGTTAAAACCATCCAACCATGGTTATAAGAATATAAAACTGAAGGACTGAAGTACATAATACTGCCAAATAATATTCACTAAAGTGGAACCATTATGATCTAAGAAGAAAAATCTCTAATGTCCACTAACAAAAGCTTGCTTCCTAGGTTTGCATTCTAACAAAGAGCCCAGAATTAGAGGGATGGATGGCACAAATGCAAGGTGGATCTTTACATAAAGTGGAAGGAAACTGGGAGCAGAAAGGTGCTGCAGGAAATAATCACCTGTCCTCAGCTAAGTGGTTTCTGACTAGCTACTCACCTTAACTCTCTGTGCCTGTCTTTCTTTTTCCCAAATCCATACCTTAGAAAAGGGATACATTTTAACTCAAAGAGAAAAGTACCATGCTATAATACATATACCTGCAACCATCAAGTGAGATGATAATTATAGGATGCTTTCAATAGGAATCATATGGACACTATACTATGTAGAATAACTTTTCTTCTTTTTTTGTCCCTTTACCTTTTCCTCTTCAACTTCAACTCAGTAAAAAAAAAAATAAATATATGATTGTGAGAAAGAAGAAAAGTCTAAAATAGGTTGAAGTAGATGATTAAAAGATAAGGAAAGAAAAGGAAAAGTTCTCAAGGAGTACGCTATTCACAAATATATCTATTAAATAAGACATATAAGAAGCTTAATTTGCAAAATGTATTGAAATGACATTTACAATGACTTGAAACCATATAATATATATACCTATATTTAAAACCACAGAAGGAAATATGCCAAAAAATTAACAATGGTTATCTAAGAGATTTTCATCGTGGGCCTCTCAGTAGTTTACAATTTTTCTGTAACTACCATTTATTATTTTATATTTAGGGAAAAGACTGCTTTAAAAATTACCCTTAAATTATGCAGGAAGTGATAAATAGAAGAGAAAGGCATGGTGACAGAAGAAATAAATGACCTGTTTCAACAGTTGATGACAACATCATAGAAGGTGGTTCATGAAGGTAATCTGAAAGTAGGCACTATATGAACAATGGTTAGGTGACAGAATTTTCCAGGCTAATTTAACATAAGTATAAGCACATAAAATGGTTATAAACATGGAACTTCTAAAAGGGCTCACTTGAAGTGTCATATTGATCCTAAAGCTAATTTCTGCCTTTGACCATAGAGAATCTGGCAGCTATAGCCTAGAAACATAAATGTCCCTTTCCAACTTTATGCCATCACTTCAGATTTCTTTCTAAACATCTTTCTAAACATCCCAACTTCTTAAAATTAACCCACACCACTTTCTTCCCACTTTGAAATATTGTTTTATGCTTATACATTATCATCTTTCTTGATAAATTATTCAAAGTCTATAATCTTTTATTCCAAAAGAAACACTAATTTCCACAAACACACTACAAGTGAGGTAAATGTAATTTTATAATCTTGTTTACTCCTTGATTTATGTTCAAAAAACACAATTTTCTAAGAATCTATGAATTTACACAAGAAAAATAAACATTATTAGAAAGGCTGAACTTATAAATAATATGAGAAGGAAAAATTCTAATTTTTGGACAAGTAGACAACAACAGATGATCTAACTGGGAGAAGGGAGTATCAGGAAGTTTTAGTCACTAGAGAGAAAACATATAAGACAGCCACATTTGGAAACTGTCAAGGAAAACACTGGCATGCCTAAAGAAATAAACATTTAAAAGTTAGATGTGACAAAATATGATTAAAAAGTTTAAAAGAGAAAATGAGACACTAGAAGAAAATATTTACAAATTATACAAATAACTTCAACTCTTAGAAAAATTGGGAAATTAAAGAAGGGAAGATGAACCTGAACTGGCAAATTTTTTAAAAGGAGAGATATTCACAGCAAATAAATAAGTAAATGAATAAATAAATCTTAACATCACCAGTAATCAAATAAACACAGTTAAAACACTTGAAATGTATTTTCAGGTGGTATACTGACAAAGCTCAACATCTCTGCTAATGCCCAGTATTGGTGAGGCATAAGGAGCCTGGCTGGCTCATTAGAGTTAGAGAGAAGGCAAATGATTCGATCATCTAGGAAAGCAATTTGAAAATCTATATCTAACTTTAAAAAGTGCCTACCCATTTATTGAGAAATAAACTCCTTGGAATTTATGCTAAACAAGTAAAAAAAAAACTCTTGGGAGCAACTTAATCAATGTAACTTCACAATACCTCCATTAGAAAATAAAAAATGAGTGTTTTTTTTTTTTTAACATTAGGTTTGTCAGTGAGCTGGAACACACCAACTTCTGGACTTCCAGTGTATCAACACACTAAATAGCCTCAAAGTTTGCATAGTAAGTGATATTACCACACATTGAGGGAGGGTGCATTAAAAGAAGCCACGGTCTGCCCTTTTACTCTCTAAAGCTAAATATAAAAAGTAAGTCATAGTAGTGACAACCTGGGAATAGGGATGCCCCCTTCTCCGAAAATGTTGAAGCTAATTATTCTTTTCCAGGTTTCTCTGATTTCCACATTGACCAAAATAAACTTTAATCATGAACAAAATGTTTGACTTTCTCCCTCAGTTACTTGGGCACAGTATGACTATAACCAATACCAGAAATCTATTTGTTTTCTTTTGTTTTGTTTTAAAGAGAGGTGGCAAACCAGTTTTAATACAATAAAAAGGTAATAATTTTGTAATATGATGCTGCTTTAAGATTTAAGAAGCAAATTTAACTTTTCTGTTTTTAAGGTTTATCAAATAATTGAGTCTGCCTATTGCCATGACATCTATCATTATATTTCTTTTTTAATCTGCTAACACATCTTTATTTCAAATGTTTTTACCAAATACTTAATTTGGGCATTTTAGTAGATTTGATATTTAGAGCTGTTGAAATTAAGGAGAAAACACATTCTTTGTCTTTAAGGCACTTACTTTCTAAAAAAGGATACCAATCATACCAAATCATACAGGAAATACAAACCTAGTTTCTTTGTAGTAAAAGAGAATATAATTTGCATAAATAACTGGCATCCTTTTTCTACTCTCCTGTAGGAACAGAGAAAGAGATAAAGGCATTTGTCAGGAGAGAGTAACAAAGGCAATGGGAGATGGTAAATTTCTCTGGTTCCGTGCATTTCTGATATAAATCCCTGGATCCTTTTATCGGTCTCTCTAATCATTTGTAAAGCTGAAAAATTAAAAGCCTCCTACCATAAGTAGATAATGAAGGTTCAGGGGAGAGACTAAGTTGAAAGCCATGTAAGAAACAAGAACGCATCCCTCTTATGAATTTGTAATTATAAACTTTTGAAATTATGAACAAAGAACCAGTCCAGTCCATTCTGTTCGTCACAATCAGATGACATTATTGCTCATAAACAGAACTGGGGTAGTTAATTGACTATGCATTGGCTGCTTTTGTCCTTGGATTTAAAGTATTTTATCAAGATTATTTATCCATTACTTCTAAAAATTCAACAAACAGTAAGAAGAAGCATATATGTAGGTGGAAACTAAAGTCTCTCTCTCTTTTTTAAAAGAGTTTAATGAAAAATAAGGAAGATTGCATGGAATGATTCTGAAAGATAAAGAGTGAAGCATGACCCAGCAATTCTATTACTAAGCATATATTCAAGAGAATTGAAATCTTGTATATGAATGTTCATAGCACCATTACTCATAATAGCCCAAAACTGGAAACAACCCAAATGTCCATCAATAGATAAATAAAATGTGGTATATACATACAAAGGAATATTATTTGTCAAGAAAAAGAATAAAGTACTGATATATGCTACAACATGGATGAAATTTGAAAACATTATGCTAAGTGAAAGAAGCCATATTCAAAAGGCAATATATTGTGTGATTGCACTTATATAAAATGTCCAAACTAGGAAAATACAGAGACAGAAAGTACATTAGTGTTTACCAGTCGCTGGGCAGTGGAGCAAATAGGGAGTGTCTGCTAAACAGGTTTATTTTTGGCATCATCAAAATGTTCTAGAATTAGACAGGTGATGGTTGCACAACATGCTACCATATTAAAAAACCACTGAATTGTACATTTTAAAAGGATGACTTTGATGGTATGTGAAGTATTTCTCAATAAAGCTGTTATAAAAGAGTGCTAAAAATAGATGGAATCATGCAATATGGACAATTGCCCTGAAAAGAGGGAAGAAATTTAATAAAATGGAAACCAATGCATATACTCAACAACAACATTTTTGGTTACTATAGGCTCAGAATAAGTATGGTATTGCTTTTGGTCTAAGATTAATTCAGGAAAAAGTATGGCTTAGTTCTAACACATAAAGGCCAAACTTGGTACGGCATATAAAATATTAGTCACAAATGAGGTGTTATGATTCCAGAAGTTAGTGGCCTTTTGTAATTTTCACTACATCAATCTGAGAAATAAGGCAGACAGTAGAGTTGCCACTTCTGCTTAGGAGATTATACAACATTTTTGGAAATCATAAAGATGAGGCAAGGGAGTTACTTGCATCAACAGACTTTGGCAGACCAATTATGGTTGAACAACTGGTGCTTTTGTACATCCTACATTCAACTGGATGCTGTCATCTTTTTTCAAGAATTATTTGTCAAAAATCCAGGTAAAAAGATGTCATGACTTCAGATGTCCAATCATCATTTTGGCTCTTCCTATTCCTGTACCTCCTCTTCCCTCCTTTTCATCCCTCACTGCCCCTTCTGCTCATGCACACCCTCAACACAGCTCTTCAGTCTTCTGTATTGCTAAAGTATATGCAGGATGAGGGAGGGGATTGTCTATGTTAGTGGAAGCATACATGGAAGATATTTTCCTGATCAGGCTAACTTGAAGAAGATGCTAAGCAATTGCTTAATTAACATCAGGGTCCTTGGAAAGAAATTTGAAGAGATCCTGCTCGCATTCCATCATCATCCTCTAGTTTGGAGAGATGAGGCTTCCTTTCATTTTATGAGATTAATAGCTTTCAAGACATAGAGCAGTTCTTGCTGGCACCTGAAACTGTTTGGACACAAGGCTGTCAAGAAAGCAAGATGGCAGAGTGGCAGGGTTTTGGTTGGCAACATAACTGAAAATGAAGCCTCAGCCTTCTCCAACACACCCAGAGAAGACACCAATGATGGGGCAGAATCTGTCCATGGTTACAGCTTCTTTCTACATCCACTTTATCTGCAGGTTAACTAAATAGGCCACAGAAATTTTAATCAGCCAGGCATCCATTTTACTACTTGAGATTTCTGATGGTTTAATATTAAATGAAAAAAAAAGAATTCTAAGAAAACTGAAAATGCTCACACATAAAAAAAGTAGAAAAGACTTTTAAAGCAGTAATTCCATAAAGAAAAAAATGCTAGATTTTATCTTATAACAATGAAATTTTTAGTATAACAATTTTAGAAAAGGCAACTAAAAATGGAAGAAAATACTTACAATATACATAAAAAACCAAGAACTTTTTCTTTAATGTATAAAGATATTAAATTAGTAATATATTTCTTAATGTAAAATTTACCAAGGAAATAAAATGTAAATAAACATAGGGAACTATTTTTAACCTATTAAATTAGTGAAGATTTAACAGAGGTGATGCCAATATTAGAGAAGGTATAGGGAAATCACTACCCCTTGTCTTGACGGTGGGAAGAAAAACATGTACAAAAATTTTGAGGGCAATTTTGCAATATGCATCAGAAGCCTTAAATATGTTGGTTCATTTATACTGCCAAAGAATTTCCCTTCTAGAGATTTATCTAAAACAATAATTGTAGCATTCTCAAACATTTATAAAGATGTTTATTGCCATGTTTTTATAATATTGAGAAACTGTCATCAATCCAGAATTCTAACAGTGAGGGTTTCATTGAATGAAAAATAAACATATAATGGAAAACAGGCAATCTTTAAAGAGTGTTGTCAATGTATGAAAATGTTATAATGGATAATTTAGGGACTAAAGTTTACACACACATACACATATACACATACATATGTGTATATTAATCCCAATTTGTAAAATGTATATGGAATGATAGTCTGAAATTAAATATGCAATATATTTAATGGTGATTTTACCTAGCTGATAGATTAAGGGTTATTTTTATTAATTACTTTAAACTTTTCTTTATTTTTCAAGTTTTTTTTACAATGAAAATGTGGTGCTTTGTATCCAGAAAAAAAATACAATTTGAAATGACACACTAAAAGTTATTTGACCTGAATTGACCATATTTAAGAAAATCAATAGCTATTCTTTTCACATTTAATCTGAAATTTTGAAAATTTATTACCACCACATTTCCATCTTCTTTATATTACTATAAATACCTTTTCATTGGAGTGAGTTCACAATATTACACATGAAGGTAATATATTTGTGTTCTCATGAGTCCTCTGCCCACCTTTCATTAATCTCATATTGGAGGATTTGACTGAAAATAAAAATTTTGTTATCCTTTTATCTAGCATTTACTCCAGTTGAAAGTAGAAGTGGAAATATTTACTCAACAACAAAGGGGAACATTATGAGGTTAAAAACTTAGTATTCCCAGAAAATTTAATAAGATAATAAAATCCATTAAAAAAATGAAGACGCTGCCATAGAAAAGGAGCAATCAAGGAAATGACAAAAAAAAATCTTGGTAATTCAATAAATGATTGTCAAAACAAAATTTTCAATAGAATGTTTGCTGAAAAGAAGTCATAATTGTAGCTACCTTTCAAGGATCCTTTACTGGAAAAGTTTGCAAAGGAGAATTCTGGAGTGCTGGAAATGTTCTATATCTTGAGCTGTGCTGTGTTACACTAGTGCATACATATGTAAAAATTCATTGAGATCTATACTTGAAATTTGTATGCTCAATAGGAAAAACAAAAACAAAAAAATTCTCCCAGAAAGTACAGCAAAAGAACAAAGGAAAGTTCAAAAGAAAATTCAGGAGACGAAGAATAATCTGAGAATCCAACATCTCTCTCATATGAATTCCAAAAAAAGGGAGCGGCAAATGTTAGAGAGGAAATAATAAAAGAAATGACAGAAGAAAATTAATCAAGATTCTTTAGGCTGAAATTACCAAAGATGATCAATTTAAAAGATATATTCTAGCAAATGTTCATAAGATCTTAAACGTTCTTAGAAAGAAGGAGGAAGAGGACTACAAAGGAATGGGAATGAGATTGCCACTAAAATTTTTCCCAGCCATATCCGATGCCAGAACACAATCAATGCTCTCAGTGTGCTGAGAGAAAATATTTTGGATTAAATTCTATGATCAGAAACCTATTATTAAGTGTGATGGCAAGCTAGACATATTTTCAAATGTGAAAAGACTCATATTTGGCCTTCCTTTTATCTTTGCTTTAAAAAAAATATTTTGGATGTGGAAAGAAAACAAATCTAAAACAAAGAGGACATGGAATATAAGAAACTGTATAAATTAAACTCTTTTAGTCATAAATTAAAATAGGGAATGAATCTGATCAATAGGTGGAATTAAAAAAGAGAGGGTCCACTTGAGCTTGAGGTAGTATTCAAGTAGCACAGGTTAAACGAGAGGTTTAATTTCCTCCTCTGGGTCAAACCTCTTCTTGTTTTAAAACGAAAAATATTTCCAAATTATAATATTGTTAACAAATCGTATTGGTTTGGCATTTTACAATATGTCTACTGCCAACACAGAGATAAAATGTAAATATAGTTATAGAACAGTACATAAATGTATTAAACATTGTTAATGTAAAAGTAATCGATTAGCTGGCATAGGTTGACAGGAAAAGGGGGAGGAGAGGTGAGGGAACAGAGGAGAACTGTTTTCTTACCTGACATCAAACAGAGTCAATACATTTTGGACAAAGTTGAAGCAACAAGGAATAGAGGTTCCAGTATGCTATTTAAAGGTATAAATACAACCAATAGTAATACTAAATATAAAAATAAAAGTGATGGGAATTCGAGAAAGGAGTAGAAAGGTCAGGGTTTGTATAAATAAGATAAATTTCTCATCATTCATATTAAAAAGTTAGAAAATATTACTTGTTGGCAGTTTATACAAAACCCAGCAGGTCTATCACAATCTCTCCCTAGAGTTAACCAACAGCATAGAAGAAACTAGCCACATCTTAGGAGCCCTTAGACAACAAACAGACTCCCTTGCTTCCATGGTGCTATAAAATCAGAGCCCTAAACATGCTAACAGCACAGGAAAGAACCTTCCCGTTCCTCAAGGAGGAATACTGTTTCTATGTAAATCACTCCAGAACAGTCCTAGACAGCACTTGAAATCTCAACTTTGGAAGGATGTAACCTCTGGAGGCACCTGGCCTTTCTCACTCCCATGGTCCAGTATGCATGGCTGGCCCCCTTTTTGGGACCGCTTACCACCATCTTCTTTATCCTTTTAGTAGGACCGTGTATCTTCAAAATGCTAACTAAGTTTATTTCTTCCAGAATCAATGCCTTCCAGGGATTTCATCCAGTTCCAGCCACAGTGCCAGACCTGCCTTCCCTCAACCTCAATAGAATAGCCAGAGAGTTTCACATCCCATCCGGCAGGGACTACTACTGCCCCTGGCCAGCAGGACGCAGCTACAGAAGAATGACCATTTCCCCTTAGCTCCCCCTCAAGAATAAGGGTATAATTCTCAGAGGGGA
>PVKH010013550.1:0-16821 GCA_004027955.1 Chaetophractus vellerosus | reverse complement strand
ACCCAGTGATGGTATTGCAGGACACGTGGCAAATCTATATTCAACTTGTTTAGGAACTGCCAAACAGTCCTCTACAGTGGCTGTATCATTCTATAGTCCCACCAACAGTGAATAAGTGTTCCTATCTCTCCACATCCTTTACAACACTTGTAGTTCTCTGTTTTTTTAATAGTGGCCATTCTAATAGGTGTGAAATGATATCTCCTTGTAGCTTTGATTTGCATTTTCCTAGTTACTAGCGATGTTGAACATTTTTTCATGTGGTTTTTTTTTTTTTGCCATTTGTACTTCTTCTTTGAACAAATGTCTATTCTAATCTTTTGCCCATTTTTTAATTGGGTCGTTTGTCTTTTTATTGTTGAGTTGTAACGTTTCTTTTTATATCATGGATTTTAAACCCTTATCAGACATGTGATTTACAAATATTTTCTCCCATTGAGTCAGCAGCCTTTTCTCCCTTTTGAAAAAGTTGGAAACAACTCAGATGTCCATCAACAGATGAATGGATAAACAAACTGTGATGTATTTACATGATGGAATATTATGCAGCTCTAAGAAGAAATGAAGTCATAAAGCATATGACAACATGGATGAACCTGGAGGACATTATGTTGAGTGAAGCAAGCCAGACACAAAAGGACAAATACTGTATCATTGCGCTATTGTTGACTAAGTATATTGTGTAACATGTTATATGGTTCCATTTATATAAAATGCAAATATAAATCAATTTATAAAGATGAAATTAGATTAGTGGTTATGTAGGGCTGGGGAAGGTGTGGAGTTTTTCTTTTTGGAGTAATGAAACAGTTCTATAATTTTTGTGGTGATAAATGCACAGCATTTGATTATACTAAAAGCCATTGATTATACACTTTGGATAAATCATATGGTATGTGAATATCTCAATAAAACTGCTTAATAAATAAATGATTGTGCAAGAATAGCCAGAAATAGCAGCTATGTACAGCAGGGGAAACATAGATTGAGAAGTGAAGAATTTCATTGTTTGTCTATTTTTTGTTTATTTTTATTATTATTGAACTAATGAAAATGCTCTAATAATGATTGAAGAGATAAAAGCACAACTATATGATTATACCAAATACTATTGATTGTATACTTTGGATGAATTGTATGCTTTTTTAATCTGTATCAATAAAATCTATTTGTTAAAAAAAGTCAATAAGCAGCAAAACAAGCATTCAAACTCTTCGTTTCTGATTCCAAAGCCTATGCATTTTCCATTTCATCTGATTGTGATTAATACTTTTAGAAATCTCTAAAGAGAAGTGTGCTTGCTTCAGGGGCACATTGGTTGAGAAAACATATGACACTTCATTTTATTTAGCTGCTTTTTCCCCACAATCATAAAAAAAACGAAATAGCTTAAAACAAAGATTTTAGAGAACAGTCATATGTTATAATAGAAAGATGTCAAAAGTCAATCCCTCCACTAGAAATGCACATGAGAGAGAAAACAATGTTCAAAAGCAAAAAAATAAAAAAATAAAGGAAAATCTCTTATATATTATAAATCTAATTTATAAGAAAATGTAAATGTACCAATAAATTCATATTAATGTAATGAAGCAGTTGATAAAATTAGTGATTCATTATGAAAATTTAAATTAGCAAAATTGATCCAAGAAGAGAGAGAAAATCCATCATTTAGGAAATTAATCAGTCAAGGATCTATCCCTTTAAAAATTTCAGCAGACTTTTGTAGTCTTATAGGAAAAGTCTACTAAATATTTATAAAATCATTTATTTCTATACTATATAAACTATTCAAGAACATTAAAAAATATAAAGCTTCCCAACTCATTGGACAATAGGTAACATAATCATTATACCCAAACCGAACAAGGATAAGCATCTCACATAAGAAGAAATCCATAGCCCATTACTATGTACAATACTTGAAAATTAAATTCAGTTATTTATTTATATATATATCATGACCAAATAGAGTATACCTATAAAGCAAATTAAGTGGAAATATCTGAACACGTTATAGGTTCTAAAAGTAACTAGAAAAACTAATAAACTAAATCAATCAATATCGATTTTTAAAAAATGAAGTTCAATACAAACGTCCTTTGCTTCAGGCAAAAAGTAGCTACATGAAACTCATAGCAAGTGTTATCCTTAATGATGAAACAAAAGAAGCTAAGAAGCCAGGTAAAGGCAGAATTGTTCACTCTTACCTCTTTTATTCAATATGTGAAGAAGATCCTAACCCTTGAAGTAAGACTGAAAGAAATGAGATTGGAAAGAAAAATACTTCCATATTTGCAAATAATTTCACTGCCTAATTTGAAAATTCAACAACTGAGAACATACCTGGCATGATGGCTAGAAACAGAGATACAACTCAATATTTTCTTAAACTTGGACAATGACGTGTTAGAGGATTTAATAGAAAAAGAATAACAAGTAATTGGAAGAATTATGTGAAAGAAGCCATAAAATTTGACTAAATGACATTTTAAAAATTACATGGGAAAATGCAAAGACATTTTATGTTCTTTGATAGAAAGACTTAACATTGTAAAGAGTCAATTCTCCTCAAATTATACAACTATACATAAAACCATACCATAAAGTTATAATTATTTTTTAAATCTGTGCTCCTGATGCCAAAATTTTAAATATATCAATACAACATAACAGAGAGCCTACGCACAGATCTGTGTTATGGGTAACAGGACACTCTGGAGGTGGAGGTGTTGTTCAGGAATGCCTGAAAATTGATTCTGCTTTACCGCACGACACCCATTCCAGGAATACTATGCAGCTATTGAAGAATGAGACACATTTGTTTCCATGTATTCACATCAGAAGTTCTCCAAGACATAGTCAAGAGCTGCTCTTCTTCATTTCCACTCGTGAATTTAATCCAGGGTCATTTGATTAGGCTCCTTGGACAGTTGAAATTCAGTTCCCTAAGGAGAAAAAATGGTGAATAACTGCCAAGAAATGCTCCAAAATAATGGCACATAGATAGGGACACACTTTAATTACTTCAAGCAGAAACAAAAGGTGGCATATACATACAATGGAATATTATTCAGTCATAAAAAGGAATGAAGTTCTGATGCATGGAACAAAATGGATGAACCTTAAATACATCGAGTGAAAGGAAATAAGCATGACACAAGAAGACAAATATTGTATGATCTCACTTATTGAAAACCCTTAAACCAAACAAATTTCTTAAGAGACAGAGAGTACTTTATAGGGGCTGGGGTGGGGGGAGGAGTTGGGGGTGGAGAAGAAAGAGGGAGTTATAGATTAATAGGTGAAGAGTTTCTGTTTGAGGTGATGAAAAGGTAGGGGTAATGGATTTCAGTGATAGCAGCACAGTATTGTGAATGCAACTCATACTAGCGAAGTGCATACCTGAATATGGTTAAAATGGGAAATTTTGAGTTGTATATTCATCACTATAATAAAAAGTTTCTAAACATACATGATGTATATACATTTCTAGAATCGAATATATGCACACAAATATATTTACTTGTATGCATACAAATGCATAGGTAAAAGATAGAAAGAATACACAGCAGATTATTAGGAGTGTTACTTCTGGGAAGAACAATAAAATTGAGCAGGTCAATGAAGGATAAATTACATTATATCTAATACATTTATGTATTATTTAAATATTTTATAATTTAATATATTATTTGTTGTGATTGTCGTTTTGAAAAAAAATCAATTGCTCAAAATAAATTATTTATTTTTAAGCCCACTTTGCCAGAATTTTAATAAAATTTAATTTAGAGTTCCAAGAAGCACTAAGTCATGTATGTTTCTGTCTTCAATGTATATAATCCCTCAAGATTTGGTATGTATAACCTGAATGGAAATATGGTAGCACCTCTGATTATACAAATTAAAATTCATTCTCCATTTTTTGCTTCTCTTTGTTTTGGGACAATTTCTGAGATTTTCAGGCCTCCTGATTTCCTTTCAGTGTTGTTCTTGGACAAATATGGCTCCTTTATAGAGCAGAGACCTTGGAGTATGTGGAGTATCATAATCATTATAAATGACTTTTCCTTTCCACAGAGTTAAAGTGATTAAAGTGTGTCCCTTACTATGTGTCATTATTTTGGAAGCATTTCTTGGCATTTAGCCACCAATTTTTCTCCACAGGGGGCTGAATTTCAAATGTTCTGTGTTTTCCAAGGAGCCTAATCAAATGACCCTGGATTAAATTCAAGAGTGGAAATGAAGGACAGCAGCATAATTCTAGAAGAGATTTAAAGTTTTATGTAGTCAAATAACTCTATCTTTTCTGTTGTAGTTTCTTAGTTTCTATCCTTGGTTGAGAAGGTCTTCCCTTCCCTTCCCACATGTAGTCTCCCAGATTTTCCTGCAATTTTTTATTTTAGTTTTCATTTTTTGTTACAAATCTGATTGTGTGTGTGTGTGCTGAAAGATATCAGTTCAATTTTATTTTCTTCCATATGACTAACCGGTTATAAAATAGCATAATTTTCCACTGAATTAAAATACCAATTTTATCATGTTAACTTCTCATACACAGTGAGATCTGTTTTATCTACTCTTCTTTCCACTTGTCTTCTATTTTCATATTATTTGTTGATTGATCACAGAGAGTTTATAGCATGTTAAGAATATCTAGAAAAACAAGCAAATATTTAAATAAACATTTTTTCTACATTTTCTTTCTTTACAAGACATAAATACTCTTTGATGTCATTTAACCTATGTATTCTTCAGTAATTAAAACACAAAGTATTCCACACATGGAAAAGTCAATAACTAAATTGCTTTTTTATAAACCAGTACCAATTACCAAATTAATTTCAAATCGTTAGACTATCCAAGTCTTGTATCTGGCAATACCTTAAATGCAAAAGGCTTGTTAAATACAGGTACGGTTACAACCCTGGACGCTTACATGTTTATTCAGTGACTCTTCAACTCCTGAGACCTGAGATTCTAGTATAGTACAAGTAGAAAGCTATTACAATAACTCTGACTCTGGAAAACAATCCCTCCAAATATCACACTGTCACAAACTCTGAATGCATACAGAAAAGATGATCAGGGAGAGAAGAGCCTCAGAATGAAGCCTTGGGTTCGATAGTCATCCGAAAAGTATCATTGGGACCAAATTTATAAATGGGTCCATATTAAGCTGAAACAAATATATCACTTGCCTTAGTCATCATATCTCCTTAAACAGTGTCCCTGAAGAAAGTCAGACCTCAGAATGATCCCCATGCTCTCCCACAGCAACCTATTCCAGATGCAACCGAGCGACGAGCTCCAGAATTATGTCTTGCCTGAGAGAACTGGAAAGACCCACGTAGGCCTGTAGGGTCAGGTTTCCTCATTCGTAGTCAGAAAATTGAAAATTGACATCAAGGTAATTAAATACTAATTGGCTTAAAGTACGATGTATTTCAAACAGTTTGTTAAAAATTTACACAAACTTTGATAACATTGGCTCAACCCTTCACAAATTAAGGATGCAAGGTTTTTACAGAGGAAAACTGCTGCCTGAATAGAATTCTTTATAATGAAACTTTTATATCCAGCTAGCCAGGACAATCTGAGGTACACTCTGGACAAAACAGACAAGATTCTAGAGCTTACCCTTTCTCTATTTGTGGTGTATAAGTTTAAAAACTCTAACAATGACATCAAATGTATGTTTGTGTATGTGTGCTAACATTTATATACATATACAGTTGTTAGTATCCAATCTTGTAAAATGTAGTGATGGCATTTTACAAGGTTATATAAAAAACAGCTAGATAGCATACACTGGAAATAAGTAGAAAGAAAATTTAAACTTGTGAATGAAGAAAATACAAAAATTTGTGTCCTGAATTGTATCTTGTGACTTAGTAGCAATGGACAACAAAGTTGAATCTAAGACTTCTGGCAATCACTGTGGTAGCCTCCTCTCTGTAGCACTACTAAACAGATTACCTCATTATCAGTGCTGTGCCTTGCAATGCAGGTGAGGTAAACCATGACGAATTATACCTTAACGTGAAGGACATCGGGCCATATAGAGCATTAAGTCTCATAGAATGTAATGTTTGCCCAAAATTCAGGATTGTCCCACAAACAACCTGACACTTTTCTTGAAGAGTGCTAAAGAAGCATCATGTTTTAGGAACTAAATGAAATATACATAAAAAACCATGGCTTATTGAATGCCTACTATGTTCCAGGCCCTTCTTTGATAAATCATTTATCATTGGCAAGGCTCTAAGCTATTGATCAATAATAGCCTTATTTGGAGCATGATCAAAATAAAGACTGGAGATATGAAAGGACTTACATAAGATTGCACAGCCAAGAGTCAGCACCCAGACATATATCTCAGGCTTTGAACTCAAGCACCAGTGTTCTTTCCCACTCTGAATCGAGCCCTACATGGTCAATTTCATAGCTTGTTTTAGAATGGGAGCCCTGGATTGCTAGCAAAACTAACGCCAAAAAGGGCTATAATTAAATACAAACACTCTTATACTTGTTTTTATTTTTTAAATACAATAGACTGTCTATTCTAAATTTTATATTATACTTGGGATTTAATTTTTAATCTAATTATTTTAATGGGTTTAGTAAACATTTGATTCAAAATGATGTGAAATAAATGTCTATAATAATAGTGATAACCATAGTTTAGGGTCTCTTCCAACTTTGACATTCTAGGATTTTATATTCCTGAATATTATATATCAGTTTACATGAATCTTAGCATGACTTGAAGATATACTTTGTATATTTCATACAAATTCTTGAATTTTGGATCAAAAAATAATGAAAAGTGTGTTTCTTCTCTAATATGTTTAGTAGCCTTTCTCTTGCCTGAAAATAAAGAATAAGAATTTCCACGGTAATGGTTTTGTAATTGACATGTAAAATAACTCCAAAACTAAAACAGATACTTTCTCTTCCTCAGTAACTAAAGTCATCCAGCATGTAAAAAACAAACAACCACTTAACATGTATTATTACTGGCAAAATGACTGAAAAGAACTTAAAGAAGGTTTGGGTTTAGTTGATAGATATTTTTTTAATCCATTACAAAAAGTTAATGATAGTAACCAAATGATACACAATGTAAAT
The DNA here is from genome assembly GCA_004027955.1 of Chaetophractus vellerosus. Taxonomy (NCBI): domain Eukaryota; kingdom Metazoa; phylum Chordata; class Mammalia; order Cingulata; family Chlamyphoridae; genus Chaetophractus; species Chaetophractus vellerosus. The sequence continues at coordinate 9,690 of PVKH010013550.1, read as the reverse complement.
AAATATATTGAGGCAGATTAAAGTAAGATAATTAAAAACATAATACAGAATGTTCTAAGTTGAAAAGAAGATTTACTATGCAAATTACAATGGCAAAACTCTTAGGGTAAAAATAAGAAAAAAAGATGATATATTAATAAGGAATCTATATTTCACAATGAAAAAAAGGTTGTGTAATCAATTAATTCTTTTCTCTAATAACTGTAATAAAAAAATAAATGTCCTACTGAAAATTAAAATGGAAGTATTTGCCATGGATTCAATCTACCTTTTCTTATCAAAACAGTCCTCAAATCTCACTCACTCTTGAGGAATCATAAAAATTAGAATAAAATACTTCCCCTTGACCAATATATTGAAACACCCACCCTTCACCAAAAAAGCAAAACTATATCTGAAAATCAGGTATGATACATAGAATTCTTACTCATGAAACCTTCGTTAAAATGCCACGTTAGACAGTGATGCAGGCACTCAGAGAAATTATCCAGGGCCAACACTGAAAGGAATTAATCCAACTTCTCATTGTAGACTTGAGGAAACTGGAACCAGAGGTTTAAAGTGATTCATTCCAGGTTACACAATTACCAAGCGACAGAGCCTGAACTTGAACCCACATATCTCAACTTCTGGACTGATCCTCTTTACACTCTGACCTTCTGTGGGAAGAGCTCACAGTGGGAAGAGCTCCAGACTAATTACAAATGGTTGCTTACTTTGATCATCAAGAATGAGGACTGTGATTCTCGTGACAAGGTCAACACGGCAGTACTCGTAGTCCTGCAGATTGTATTCGTTTTCTGTTGCTGCTGCAACAAATTTCCATAAACTTAGTGGCTTGAAACAACCTAAATTTATTATCTTACAGTTCTGTAGGTTAGAATCCCAACATGAGCACCGCTGAACTGTAATAAAGATGTAGGCAGAGCTGCATTTCTTTCTGGGGGGCCCTGGGGGAGAATTCATTTCCTTGCCTTTCCAGCTTCTAGAGGCTGCCCACATTCCTTGGCTCATGACCCCCTTCCTCCATCGTCAACACAGCAATGTTGCGTTTTTCTGACCAGTCTTTCATATCTCATATCCCTCTGACTACAGGCAGAGAAAGTTCCCTGCTTTTAAGGATTTAAGTGATTACGTTGAGCCCACCTGGATAATCCAAAAAAAATCTCTCCATCTCTGGGTTTGTACCTTAATCACATCTGCAAATTCCCTTTTGCCTTTAGCCCTCTGCTACTTTGAGCAGAGTCACAGATTCTGGAGATTAGGGTAAGGGCATCTTAAAGGGTCATAATTCTGCCTACCACACAGGCTTTTGCTACACTCAAACAGACAGGAGCATTTGTTGTCAGTCTTCCTTATTTCTTTTTCTCCACTTCCCCCTAAGTGTATTTCTTCCTCTTCTTCTAGCTCCCTAGCACCTGAATCCTAATCATTATTTTGGAAAATTCATTTAGAAGGAGAGAAAATTCTGTCACTCCCCTATCCCAGGAATAATTTTAATTTTAAATTTTAAGTATCAAAACTCTAGTGTCCAGAGGGCAATGCTTATCATCACTCAAGGAATTTTAGTTATAAAAGCTGGGTGTGGTTTGGGCAAGAGGAACAAAGAACCCTCCAGCTTCCTAAAAGTATTCTTAAATCCCACTCTGTCTTCATAAACCTTCTAGTCAGAAATGACCTAATAAGTTCTCTACTCCCCTTCCAGCTTCTTTATCTGCAGAAGAAGAGTTTAACTTCTAGTAGCCACTAAAGTCAGAGCATAGAAGATACTCTGAGCAGAAATTTCCAAATCCCAGAGACAGGACTTCAGCACTGGGTATTTGAAGAACACAGAAACTTCCATTTCCTGTTCTAGCATGTCTCTCCTCCGATGTGGAGCAAGTGCCAAGGGAAGAGGGACATTCTTTAGTTCTATCAAATGACCATTTCTTTCAAATGCTATATTCAAAATTGAGGGTCCTTAGACATGCATTCCAGAAGCTCCTACTCCTTGTCTCCATCACTTCCTCACTTTTGCCTTCCTCTCTCTAATCTCTGGAATTCACAGAAATCAAACCCAAACGAAAACAAACAAGCAGTTGGAATTCAACTAAACTCATCAATTCCAACACCAAAATTTAAGGGGAACTCACAGATGATGTAATTCAACCTTTATCCCCATTTTGCAGATGAACAAACTGTAACCCAATAGATTAGAGTTCTTTCTGGAGGTCATTCTGTTGGTGGACGACAGACCTTGAACAAAGTTCCTGGGTCAGGGTTCTTTCTAAAGCATAATTTTATTCCCCCACTTCCAATTCCTTCAGATTTTACAATGTTTTTTACTTTTGTTCCAGTCAAGGCTCTTTGGCTGCAAGAAAAAGAAACTGCCAAACTAAGTCAAGTTAAAAGGCTAAGGGGCTCTCACAGATCCTAGGGATAGCAGGCACTGGCAGGCATCATGAGAGCCCAGGGGACAAGAGCCAGAAAGTCCTCAGGCTGACTCATGGCCCTGATGGTCCCCCAGCTGGGCTTCCCTCTAACTCATCCCTCCACCTGCCTCTTCTCTTACTCATACACCAGTCAAGTGTGTGGTTTAACAAGATCACCAGTTCCAACACTGCTGTGACCTCCTCAACCTCAACTATCTACTTCCCTCTGCATCCCTTATTTCAAATTTTTACAAAATGAAATCTGATCAGGTAAGATCAGCTAGAAGTGGGCACAATTCTTTGCTCCCGGAACACTCATGAGTGGGGTGTTCACTTTTGTTTCAATCAGTGGCCACAGCTACATAAAATCTTTTCCTGCTGGGTGGCTGTTGTGTTGAACAACAGGGTAAAGATGAATAGGACAGGAAAATAGACTTATATGCCTGGAATAGTTTTTACTTGATGCATCTTTTCCCTTTTAACTGCAGAGATCAAGTCTTCTCTGAAGATTAGTTTTTGTGTTTGCCCGAGATTAAATTTGGACGTGGAAATCCTGGATAGGGTCGATTCACTGCAGCCTAGCAAGACCAGCCCATGGGTTAAAGCTTGGGAACCACTGGATGATCCGGTCCTCACTTAGGGCCAGAAAGAAACATGACAGTGCCCTGAGCAGGCTGAACATTCAGCACCTTTTTTTTACTAACATAGGTTCTCTCCTCCACTTTCAAAATAAGGGATTTGCTATATGCATTTACTTTAGTTGCATCTGAACCAATCAACACCGTGGGAGGTATGTGAGAGAGTTTAACATTAGAAAATAAAACAAGCCAATCATCTTGGGAAACAGCCTTGTGTCGTACATTATTTGGTTTCAGAATAGCAACAGACTGTGCCTGACAACTTCAGAAGAGGGAAGTTTTCTTGTCACTTGGTGAAGTGGCTTGGAATTGTTCCATGAATTTCACAAAAACTGAACAAAGATGAATAGGCATTGGTGAAAAGTGTTTTATTTTTAATTTCCACTTGAGGCACTGTCACTATATGCTGTATCAGGACCCATTAACATTTCATCAATTATATATATAAGTCACAGTGGAAAACTGAGTTAACTGGCACCATAGTTTTTATTTATTTTAGCGATTTTTAAAAATTGCCTCTTAATCTGGCCCTTGTTCAGATTGCTTGAGCCCATGAAATTTCTGAGTTCCCTGCCTATAATCAGACCCAAATACCTCCTTAAATATTATGTGGCCAAGAATACAAATATAATAAATGCTTTTTAGAAAGTTACTTCTCTAAGAAGAGACTCAGGGCTCCAATTCATGAGCATCATTAATTTCAAGAAGACAAAGAAAATGGAAACAAATATCTTGAGCTGATTTTTGCCTTGTACAAATCTATAAAGAATCTCTTTAGGACTCCAGACTACAGTCTAACTTTAAGTTCTTAGTCTCATAAAACAACTATTTTAATTAAATACAGAGGTTCTCCACCAACTTCAGCCCTCAATTATTTAAGACCAAAAAAAAAAAAAAAGACATTAAAGTAGCACTAATAAAGATGCTGACAAACTCATGACCATAGAGAGCAGAAAATGAGTTTTCAATGAAAGTGATGGTTACAGCTGCTATTAAAATAAATGAGGTCGTATAACTAGGAAGGTCTGAGTATTTCCCTCATGCTGTTTAAATTAATCCATAAAACTCTACATGTGCAGTTTGTTCCACACACACCCTGAAAAAAATATGACAAAAGGCAACATATGTCTACAGATAGTAAACAAAGCTCACTCAGGGATCCTTTGGAAAGATCTGGGATGTGCAAAATTTGGGTGGATAGTTCATAAATTGAGATAAAGGGTAACAACATGAATGCTGCTCCCAAAATCCTAAGTGCTCAAAACTCTCTCCCCATCTTACAACTTCAGACAGGAAAATAAAAGAACAAATCTTTGCACAACTCTTAAAGACTCTTACAAAACCATTTCCTTTCCTGGTTGTGAGAACTCCTGTCACCTTTGCACATCACAGCTTCTGTACCTTCTTATGAATCTGAAAAAGAAATGGTTGTGAGCAGAAGTATAAAAGCTACACTAAGAAATTCACATCGCTTTGTTTTTTATTTCCAAACTTTGAAAAAAATATTAATAACTACAAGTAATTGCAGGAAAAAATTATTTGTATCCAAAGTAATGTTAACTGGTAAGAAAATAGAACATGCTTTTTAAAATAAATGTACCCCCCAAAATTATTCAACCAGACAGGAAAAAAAATCCTTATTGATTCAATAAACATACATCAAAAGTTGGCATTTCATAATCCTTAGGCAAAACTAGCATTCTTTTGAGGATCAGAGATGCAAGCATTTCTACAGATAATTGAATTTCCTTTCTGGTCCATTACTTTGAAAATGCTTACAACATTGTTAAGTATATGGCAATGTAGGCACACTCTGTCGTCTAATAATCTCTAAGTCACAATATCCTGAGACACCAAATTATCCCTTCTTTCTAACATATGGGGAGTAGGGTGGGAGGTTGGATTGGACTATCCATGGAAGTGGGGGACAGGGTTGGAGGAAGGAGCAGTTGGACTCTGGGGATTTTCAGGTCTGTGGTTAAAACTATTACATTGAGAACGCTCTTTTGGTAAATATGGCAGGGGAAGGTACTGGTGTAGGGCATCAGGTGTGGGGGGATATACGAGATCAGGTGTGTCTAGGGCATGTTTCCATAGAATATTTAAGTGTTCATCTTGTCCTAGTGTGTTATCTCTGTGGGTAGAGACCCACACAATAAACAAGAAAATATTAAACTCCCTTCCTGGAGAGGCCTGCTATGTTCTCAATTAGAGGGACAAGAATCCCTTGAGAACATAGGCAGTGCCTAATAATAGAAAACAGACAAATATGTCAAGCCCTCAATATTATTGCAAGTAATTATAAATCTTATTCTTCAAAAATGGAAACTTAGTGGTTACCATAAGTTCTGAAGGGAGGGGGAGGGAAAAATAGAATAGATGGAACATAGGGCATTTTTAGGGCATTAGAATTTTTCTGCATGATCTTGCAATAATGGATACAGGCCATTTAAAATTTGGTCAAAACTTATAAAAGTGTACAGACCAAAATGCAAACCATAATGTAAACCATTGAGCATGGTTAATAGCAGTGCTTCAATATTTGGACATCAATATACCATATGCTTGTAAAATGTTACTAAGGGAGGGGGGAAAGGGAAAGGGCATTGGGCATATGAGAATCCCCTATATTCTCTATGTGACTTCTCTGTAACCTAAAGCTCCTTTGCAGATAAAATGGAAAAAATAAGACACTGGGGAAATATATAGAAGAAAATGTCACTGTACATAAAAGCAAACACATATTACAGTGATAAAAGACACAATGTCTAAAAAATATTTTTATTTCAATTTTTTTAGTTTTTGTATTTTATATTTTATTTTTAAAACTATTATTATTTCATTTTCTTATTAATTGTATTTGGTCATTTTGTTGGCTTCATTTTTGGAGAGGTTTTGGATCACAGAAGGGTCACAACTGTGGCAGGGGAGTATCATTGATGCAGGGTGTCAGTGATGGGAGGAGGCATGGGGAGGGGTTCACAGTAAACAGTGTTTCAAATAGTGGGGTTCTTGAGGGCTCTAGAGACATCCAGGAACTATAAGCAGGGCAGTCAGCTCAGGAATTCAGCACCCTGTGAGTGAGCCTTACCTTGGAATTTATGCTCCCCAGTGTAACAGAGTTAGACTCATTTACAGTTTCTCTACACATGGCTTTTCTGCCCATTTTATTTGAACTTATGATTTGCACTGTACTTGATAAATATATGCCCCAGAGAATTAAATCTTTGGTCCATCCATATACCAGCTGAGCCCTGAATGTCATCAGAGTTGCAACACCTACTCTCCAGTTCATTGGACTCACCTAGGCCAATTAACAAGGTGATGATGATGGACAACGTCCATCCCAAGGAATAGAAAGTGTCTGCAACTACAAGCAAGATAGTTCCTTCAATCTGTCCCATGGGATCTAACTCCCTCTCAATTAGAAGCAGAGTGGGAATCACCATCCCAAAATCTTCATTATTAGGGAATGAGCAATGGACTAAAGTATAATTATTATTATTCTACTATACAGTTATTATTATTCTAGCAATGGAAGAACTTGTATCATTGTTATAAAGGCAGTGGCCATCAGAGGTTCCGTGGGGAGGGAGAGGGAAGAATAGGCGTAATATGGGCGCATTTTCAGGACATTGGAATTGTCCTGCATGACAATGCAATGATGGATACAGAGCATTATATGTTTTGTCATAACCTACAAAATTGTACAGGACAGAGTGTAAACTGTAATGTAAACTATAGTCCATGGTTAGTAGCAATGCTTCAATATGTGTTCATCAATTTTAACAGGTGTACCACACTAATGAAGAATGATGTTAATGTAGGAAAGAGTGGGAGGGGGAGAGAGTGGGGCATATGGTAATCCCCTATATTTTTTATGCAACATAAAATTTCTTTAAAAATAAAAATAATTAATTAAAAAAATTAAAATAAAATTAATAAAGGAAAGATGTTATGAATTTTCTATAGGCATTTCTAGGTCATAACAGTATATTTCAATGATTTCATGGGTAATATTTAAAGATCCTAAAACAAGGTCTGAACGAGTAACAGGGAAGAACTACTATATTACTAAATGGGAGAATTTACATTAAAATGACAATTTTATCTCAAAATAATATACAAGATTGAGAAATTCCTATCTGAACACCAAAAGAATTTTACTTGTAATTGTAAAAATATATATTTCAGGTGATTAAAATGTGAATGAATGAAAAATAAGTAGAAATTGCCAAGAAATTTTTAAAGAAAATTAAGGCAAGACAAAGGAGAACACAGATGCAAAATGGCAGAGTAGGAAGGTTTACAGATGGCTCCCTGTACCAGGAAAATGAATGAGCTAGAAAAAGAGGTGTTGTCGTTTTGTTTTTTGTTTTTTTTTTTTTTGGAATTGACTAGGTGCTAACTCTGGAACTAGAGTAGACTTGTAGAGCAACCACAGGAGTGCCAGATGAAAGGATAGGCTGCTGACAGTTCAGCTTTCGTAAGTAAAGGTAATTAACCAGCTTCCCTTCCTCATCTCCACAGCATTGGCAGTGGAAATGGTGGCAGCTGCAGAAACACAGTTCAGATTCAGGTTGCAAGCAGCTGGGGCTAGGGTAAGCAGGTAAAATCTCATCCACCAAAATTTGGGGTTGGAGGTTGAGGTCAGTTTGAGGAATCCTGAGGGATCAGCATGGATCCTAGATCTGGTTTTAGCCTCCCACCAGCATCCACCATATGAAGAGCCAGTGCACCTTTTTTTAGTTGGTTTTCTTTATTTTGTGTGTGAGTGTTTCTTGGCCTGGTGACTCTCTGAAGGCCCAGTGTGAAGGATAGCATTGGTTTCAGCTCTCTTGGCAGCAGCAGATGTTGACTAGCATCTACTGGAGGTAAAGAATCAATGTACCTTTTTTGGTTGGTTTTCTTTCTTTTGTTTTCTTCTGTTTTTTGTTTTGGTGGATCCTGAGGGATCAGCATGGATTCTAGGCTCAGTTTCAGCTCTCTCAGCAGGAAGGTTTCCACCCTCCCACCAGCATCTACCAGGACGTATTGGTTGGTTTTATTTCTTTTTCTTTTCCTTATTTTCTGAGTGTTTCTTGGTCTGCCAGATCCCCAAGGGACAGTTCAGGTGCTGGCCTTAGTTTTGGCTTCAAAAGCAGTATCTTCTGGCTTCCATTAGCACCTACCAAGAGACTTAGAGAGGCAATGCACCTTTGGGGTAGGGGGGTGTTTGTTAGTATCTTTTTTATCATTTTGCTCTCTATCTCTCTCTCTTTCCTTTCTATTCTTTTTTTCTTACTTTTTTCTTCTTTTTCTTCTTCAGTGGATTGAAGGCTAGGAGAGCTAGATTTCCAGAGTGTCCACAACATAATACTCAGAAAGTCAAGTTATCCACAAAAAAAAAAATTACAAAATTGAAGATGACAGGAAATATGCCCCCATCACAAGCTAAAAAGAACTCAACAGAAACTGTTCCATCCAGAGGAAGCCTGGTCACTGGAAATTCTAATAGATCACCTCGTTTAAATGGGATTAATAAACTAAAGGAAAACATGGACAAAGAACTAAAGGAAATCAGTAAAATAATATGTGAACAAAATGAGAATTTCAATCATGACATAGAAATTATAAAGAAGAAACAAATAGAAACTCTGGAGGTAAGAAGTACAATAACAGAAATAAAAAATTCAGCAAAGGAGTTAATAGTATATTGGGACATGCAGAAGAAAGGATCAGAAAACATAGGCAGTGCCTAATAAAAGAAAACAGACAAATATGTCAAGCCCTCAATATTATTGCAAGTAACTATAAATCTTATTCTTCAAAAATGAAAACTTAGTGGTTACCATAAGTTCTGAAGGGAGGGGGAGGGAAAAATAGAATAGATGGAACATAGGGAATTTTTAGGGCATTAGAATTTTTCTGCATGATCTTGCAATAATGGATACAGGTCATTTAAAATTTGGTCAAAACTTATAAAAGTGTACAGACCAAAATGCAAACTATACTGTAAACCACTGAGCATGGTTAGTAGCAATGCTTCAATATTTGGGCATCAATTGTAACAAATGTACCATCTGCATTTAAATATTATTAATAGGGGAAAGTGGAAAGGGGGAGGGTGTTGGGTATTCGGGAATCCCTTACATTTTCTATGTGACTTTTCTGTAACCTAAAGCATCTTTGAAGACAAAATGAAAAAATAAGACACTGGGGGAATATACAGAAGAAATTGTCACTGTACATGCAAGTCAGTGATGAAAGACACAATGTCTAAAAATTTTTTATATCATTTCAATTTTTAAAATTTTGTCTTTCATTTGTTATTTTTAATACTGTTATTTCATTTTCTTATTAATTTTATTTGGGTTTTTTTTTGGCTTCATTTTTTGAGAGGTTCTGGATCACAGAAGGGTCACAACTGTGGCACGGGAAGATCTTTGATGCAGGGTGTTGGTAATGGGGGGATGTGTGGGGAGGGGTGCACCTGGGGCAGGCCTCTAAGGAATATGATTATGTTCAAGTGTTATGGGGCATTGTCTCTGTGGGTGGAGACTCACACAGTAATCAAAAGAATATTGAATTCCCATCCTGGGGAGTCCTGCTATATACTCTAATGGAACAGTAAGAATCCCCTGACTACAAGGGCAGTGCCT
>PVKH010013549.1:0-16815 GCA_004027955.1 Chaetophractus vellerosus | reverse complement strand
CCCCCCCCACTGCGGCGAGGCGCCGAGATTGGTCACTGCGCAGGCACGGCTTTCCCCGCTTGTGGGCAGCTTCTGCTTCCATTCACGGCCAGCTTTCAGTTCGCGGGTGGCTGGCTGCGCTCCATTCGCGGGCGACCTGCTCTGCCCGTGTCAGCTTTTGCCCTGTCCGTGGCAGCTTTTTGCCCTGCCCACAGCAGCTCTGGCCCGCCCATGGCGGCTTGCCATTCTCAAGGCGGTCTGCCCGCTAGGAGAGGTCCCCGGGAACCGAACCCGGGGCCTCCCATGTGGTGTGCCGGCACCTTATCCACTGGGCTATCGAGCCGGCCCCCAAAAATACCATTTCTTATAGTAGCCGAAGTCACATAAAAGTATTCCTTTTCCTAGACTAAATAACACCAAGATATTCACCTATAGCTATTGGCTTTAAAAACTTTAATATACTTAATGGTCCTCTAAAAAAAAATTTTTTTTTTTTTAGATACAGGGAGCTGGGGATTGAACCTGGGACCTTGGATGTGTGAAGTGGGAAGCCGGTGCTCAACCACTGGACCACATTGACTTCCCTGGGTTGTTTTTTTCATTTGTTTTGCTTGTTTTTTTTGTTTTTTGTTTTTTTTCCTTTTAGGAGGCACTGGAAACCAAAGCTGGGACCTCCCATGTGGGAAGCAGGTGCTCAACCTCTTGATCATATCTATTCCCTCTAATGTTATATTTATTCCTTCTCTCTAATGTAGAGGCCTCATTTGGCAAAAATTTGCAAATAACAAGAACTCTAAGGCATCATGAAAAAAAAAAAGCACTGCAAAATCTTTCCACATTCCTATGCTTAACTGTAAAGTACAGTAGTTTAGAACTATAATTGGTATCCTTGGACGTTACTAAAGCGTGATAAATACTTTTGCAGGTGTTCAGGTCACATTGCCAAGAGTTTACAGGTATTTGGAGGGCATCTTTCTCTCAAGATTTCCAAACTAATGTAGAATGAAGAGTGCCTAACTTTTACAACCTCAAATCCAATTTTCTGCTCTGCCAGAGATGCTTTTAATGGGCAGACCGCCTGGAGAAGGCAAGCCACCATGGCAGGGCAAGGCCGCCACGGGCAGGGCAAGCCCCCGCGGGCAGGACAAGCCGCCCGCAAGCAGGCAAGGCCGCCACCCGGTGAGCTGACTCGGCGGGCCCCCGCAATGGGGGGGAGACAAGCAGACACAGAAGAACGCAGAAATCAACACAGCAAGAACAAGCAGAAAGGCGGGGGGGATATATAATAAAAAATATTTTTTAAAAAAAGATGCTTTTAAAAGTATCTATGCTTCATCTTGCACAATATAGACATGTCTAATGATCCTAGCTATAATCTCAGCCCCAGTTTCAATCTGTCAAAGTAAAAAGTGCTGTGAAAGTCTGTGACAGACATGAAGATTTTGGAAAGGGGAAAGAAGTCACAAAAAATTTCTAATATAGCTTCCAATGATGAGAATTATATTAGCTCATTTCATTAAAATACCAAAATGGGATTTAGTAAAACAGGTATATTTGGGAAGTGATATACCCTACTGCCATAAAATTTGGAGTGGGAACAAAAGTTTATAGTCCAAATGTATTAGAATGTCAGTGTCAACGACACATCAGGTTGTTCTGAAGGAGTAGCTATATTTTATATCACATGATCCACTCTTCATCCCTGGCTCCAGAATAACCCTTTACTTCTACCTGCTCTTCTCAAAGTCTGGTACCCCCTTGTTGATCAACTGGTAGTAGTTGTCTGTTAAGTACCCCTTCCTTGCCTTCTTCTAAGACTAGACTCCTGATCAAGGGGAGGCTGGTGGGAAGGGATGAGTAATCATAGCATCCCATCCTGGAGGTCACAGTAATTGGTCTAGGTTTGGCCACATGACCTAAGCCAGTTACTTACTGTAATTTTTCTAACTGGAGTAAGCAGGGAGGACTCTTGTTCCTCTTTGGTCATGATCCTGGGAAAACGTAAGCCTACACTGGCCAGAAGCCACAGACCTGGCCTCTAGGAAAAGCAGTAGGAGAAAATAAAAATCAATACCCAGAAAGAAACAAAGAAGAAAGACAGGTAGCCAAGGTGGATTACGCCCCTGAATACAGACCTACACTTCCCCCATTAAATGGGGATAATTTTTAAATTAAGGTAGTTTGAGTTTCTCTTACATCAAATATTTCTCAACTAGGTTACTCCCTTAATATATAAACATGTAAAATTTCTCATCATAAAAAATGAAAAGCTTCCTTCCTTCCTAAATTATCACAGTCCCATTTCTCTACTCCTCCTTTCAAACATCAATGTTGTTTCCTGACTTCACTTCCTCTTCAATCCATTCCAGACTTTCACTTCTACAACTACAGTGAAATTGCTTTTGTAAAGATCACCAAAACCAAACATTTTCTTCCCTAGGCTTCCAGGGCCCCCACATTCTACTGGTTCTCTTCTTACCTCACTGGTGATTCCTTCTCAGTGTTCTTTTCTGGCTCCTCTTCAGCTTCCTGCCCTTTCAGCACTCAGTCCTCTGCCTCTTATCATCATGATCTCAACTAGTGTTTTCAACTCCCCCCTCCCTCATTTTGCTCCCCTAATGAGCCTTTTCACTCTTTTCCCCCTTAATCATTCCCATCTCCAAGAAATTTTAATACCACAGGTACACTAGATATCTATTTACACACTGTAGAGCCCTTTTGAGCCATTGCAATATCTGAGTTTTCTACCCTCTCCCCATAACCAATTTCCATCTCTTGGTGGGAGATATCACCTGCATTAAGAATGCACAACCTAAACTCTCTCCCTGAATTTTATTTATTTATTTATTTATTTTTAAAGATTTATTTATTTTATTACATTTCTCCCCTCCCCCCCTGCTGCGGCGACGCGCTGAGACTGGTCACTGCGCAGGAGGGGCTTTCCCTGCTTGTGGGCGGCTTCTGCTTCTATTCACGGCCGGCTTTCAGTTCGTGGGTGGCTGGCTGCACTCCATTCGCGGGCGACCTGCCCTGCCCATGGCGGCTTTGCCCTGCCCATGGCGGCTTTTTGCCCTGCCCATGGCGGCTCTGGCCCGCCCATGGTGGCTTGCCATTCTCAAGGCGGTCTGCCCGCTAGGAGAGGTCCCCGGGAACCGAACCCGGGGCCTCCCATGTGGTATGCCGGCGCCCTATCCACTGGGCTATCCAGCCGGCCCCTCCCTGAATTTTAAACATCTCTCCACTGATGATTCTCAAATGGTGACCTCTGCCCTGAACTCCAGAATTGTATATCCAACTTTTTCCCCACATGGCTCTCTCTTTATCCTTCAACACTAAAAAGAGACTTACTAAAACAGACATATTACTCAAATTTTAAAGCAAAGCTTTATAGTTTAAAAAAAAAAAAGACATAGTATTCTATGGTTTCAAGCCAATCAGCAAAGCATGTGGAACAATCAGTTATGCAAAGGAATTTCTTAAGCTTTTAGTTTTGTGATAAATACAGCCTCCAATGTTTAATAAAGTGCAGGTTCTATTAGAAACTAGAGTGACTACTTTTTGGGGCATTTTTAAAAAGCACTCAAAGAATCTAGACACAGCTCTAAGACACATATTCAATAAATTAAAACTTAACCTTCTCTCTTTCAAAAGCTTCTAATTACACATATAAAAGAGAATGCAATCTAATGTCATGACCAGATTCATGCAATTGAGCATGCTCATTAAAAACAGATGAGGAAAATTTAGACAATTACCAAAGCAGATAAATCTTCAACTATCTCACACTGCAATCTGGCATGTGCTTACCTTGGCTAAGGTCACAGGCTCTGGATCAGTGGATATGCAGCTAGTACTCAGAAACCTATTATTATTCATTGTAGTAGAGCTGTAGCACTATCATTAAAATCCTGCCACAAAATATTTGGTACTGGTCAAAACATGGAAAATAATGACATTAGTGTTCTATAGACTTACAATATATGATTCAGAAACAAACCAAACAAATGCATAAGTAAATTAAAAGGTATGGAATTTCTCCAACTTCCCCTCTCTAACTGCTTCTCTGCCTTTCCCTCTTTGTCTACCCCACCTCCATCCCTTTCCATAAAGTTCAAGACATTGTTTAACATGGATTGTCATTCAAATGCTTCATAGGAAATGAATTCTAAGGAGGATTTGAAATGGTTGGTGTGCCTTTAAGTCAGTGCCATCCAGCAATGAAAAATCATTCTGCCAATAAGTTCCTTGCTGTTCTTCGCTTAAATTCACTTTTATTAGCCTAATAAAATGTTTTCAATCCATAAACTAACACAATTATCCAGGAAAAAATGAGATGCTTGCATTAGATGGAAAGATGTAATAAGAGCGCCTCGAAAGGTGTTCAAAAAGTACTTGCTGAATTGAATTTTTTTTTAATGTGGAACTTAAAAAAATCAGAGTCCTTCCCTTTTCTTTCAAGAATATCAGATCTACCAGTTCTAAAGAAAAACCCTTTACTAAATCACACTACCCAGGGGCCGGCTGTAGCCCAGTGGATAGGGCACCGGTACACCACATGGGAGGCCCTAGGTTGGGTTCCCAGGGACCTCTCCGAGCGGCAGACCGCCTGAGAAGGCAAAGCCGCCGTGGGCAGGGCAAAAAGCCACCACAGGCAGGGTGAGCCTCCTGTGAATGGAACAAAACTGCCTGCGAACAGAGCAAAAGCTGCCTGTGAACGGAGCAAAAAAAAGCCTCCTGGGAATGGAAGCAGACCCGCCCACAAGCGAGGCAAGCCGCCTACGCAGTGGGCTGACTCTGTACGTCGCCGCAGTCGCCGCAGCGGGGGGAGACAAAGCAGACATAGAAGAACACAAAAAATGAATGAACACACAGCAAGAGCAAAGCAGAAAGGGGAGGGATATGTAACAAAAATAAAAAATAAAAAAAATAAATAAATCACACTACCTATTTGAACTACCACTTAATTTCCTTCCTTTTTCTTGCCTATCCCTTAAGCCTTTTATAATGTAACTCAATTCCCCATAACAATTTTAAAATTGGCTTTTTGAAGGTTAATAATGATTTTCTTGTTGCCAAATCTAATGATTTTTCTCATATATCATGTTTCTTATATCAAACTACTAGGCACTTTTCATCTCTCCTCTCAATCCCTCACCATTAAAGAGAGAGGGGAAAAAATTAAAGAAATGGCTTACAAAAATCCATATAACTTAAAGAGAATAATAGATGAAAAATGTCAATGGACCAGGGAAATAAAATTAAGTTGGGTTACAACCATGTACAAAATATATATGAGATCCTAAATAACAGCTACAAAAGGTGGGCAAAGAAAGCAAATAAATCATAGGAGTCACAAGATAAGCATAAAACATCTTCTTAGGAGCACATCGTATTAACAAGACCTAAAAAAATATTCTTCACGAAGGCTCCTGGCAGACATTTTGCAGTGGGGTAGACTATGCCCTCAATTATATAACCATCCATCCTTTCCTGAAAAAACTCTTCTCTAAGACTTGAAAATGTACCTTCCTGATTTCCCACCCATGTTTCTGATGATTGATTTCAAAGTAATAATTTAAGGAGCTGATTTAAAAACACTGTGAAATGAAATATATCTAAATTGTCCACCCTTTTCAACATCCTGTAATAATTCATGTTGATGCAAAGAGAGAAACAGAAGGACCAAGTGTTAGAAGAATGCTCACTGAGGAACTCTTATTGAAGAGGTTCTTACCTTAAAATAAAACATGAAACCAGTTGAGAGGGTTGGACTATATCAGCTTTCTTTGTTCTACTCCATCCAGAGTAAATTATTCACAGAATAAAAGAATTTTAAGTGTAAGAGATACAGACAAGTAGTATGAGTTATCCTATTTTTATCATTCATTTTCTGTGAGCTATATGCTTATACATGTAATACATATATGTAATATAATTTATATGTAGTATACATATATATTAAGAATTATATACATGTTTATAAAGTTAGGAATGAGCAAGCTACAGATTGAAATTGAAAAGGCTAGCTGATGCCTTTGAAAATTCTATTTTTCAGTGTATTTGTACTTTGTATCATTTCTATTACAAATGCTTCTAAATTGCTAAGTAACAATTAGTAGATGAAAAAGAACCCAAGTATGAATAAGACTTGTTTGAAAAGAAAAAAGATCTTTTTTAAAAACCTGACCACCTTTGAAGAGGAAAAACTATTAAAAACAATTTCTTTATCCCAAAGTATTAGGAACAAAATATTTGTTCCACCTAAAGTAGAATTTAATACAGTGAATCTCTGACAAAAATATATACTTAAACATCCAGAACTGTATCCTCCAGAGGCCCTCCTAACCACCCCTTTCCCAAGCCAAGGATTGATAAAGTAGAACTTAACTCATGTCCATATGCAATTGATTCCCAACTTCTAGGGAAAGGGTAGAAAGGGAAGAAAAAACATGATGCTCAAAAAAAGCCTACTGTATTCTCGATCGTCCCTCACAAACAGTGAAAAGTGGACAGCCCTAACTTTTACCTTCTGCAGAAGGTTCTGTAACTGTACTCCAAACTTGAGGTATCCCTTGAGTCTGTGAACACAGCAGAGGAGAAATGTAGAACAATTCAGGCAAAGAGAAAACCGTAAGACAAATTCACAAGCAATCTTAGATAGTACTTTCTTAAACTGTAAGAAAAGATTCTTATGATAAATTACATACTAAAAAAATTATTTGAGAAAAAAGGAGGCTCACAAAATATCTATTTCAAGTGTTTCCACAGATATGACAGGTAGTTGTCTCTGATTCTATTCTGAGAAGTGGTCTCTCTTTCAGAATAAAAACCAAGGAGGACTTATAAAAGGAAGACAGGTTGTCTCAAAGCCAAGCATCTTCCACAAATTAAAAAAAGCATAAGTCAGCATATGCAATGTATCCTAAAGTAAAATAGGAAGAGCATCAACAATAAAAGAGAAAAAAGCATAGGAAAGAACACTAATACAATAACTGAAACAGCCCTGGTGATTAGCAGATCTAAAATGAGGGAACAGAGAGACTTAAATACTAGCATAGGATCACAATTAAGATAGATCGGCACTATGATTGAGTATTGTGAACTTATATGGATAATTTTATAATAAAATAAAGCTATTTGGATATAAAGGAATAAAGAACATACTTTATAGACAGTATAAGAACCAATTTGATTAATACAGAACAGTGTTTGCCTAATTTGCAAATTGACCAAGTAATATCTGTGCTACTTTTCCAGCAAAAACCTATGTTTAAGCACTCTTGAATATAGGTTGGTTGAGTAAATGAGCAATGTCTTTGTGTCACCTATATTCTCTACATAAAACAAACTTTGACTAGAAAAGACTTTTTGTCATTGGTGCCAATAATGACATGTCATTCTGAAGCTGTATTCTACCTCAAGAACAGGCCTTCCCTCATATAAATTACATTCTGTGGATGATGAAAATCCAAAACCTATTGATAACTAACAAGAGCTTCTCCTAAAATTAAAAGTATTACATTAAAGTTGAAAGTGTTAAAATGATTTAATAAAACAGTATAAGCATTTGTTATATTAAGGAGCTTGTACGTTTTAATGTGCTACATTAATTGTAGATATTCTCAAAGCTATTAATCCAGAAGAAGTGCTTCCCAATAAAAGGGTGACAAGAGATGAAAGGTAAATGCCACTCAATGTACCTCCCTTTTCTGGTCTACTTGACTAGACAGTAGGCAGACCAACACACTTATTCTATTATCCCACAATGCCTCCTGCATATTTTAATTACAGATTGTATCACATCCATTAATTACTTGTTCATAGGTCCTTCTCCAAACATACTGTGGACAGGTGAAGGACAGAGAACATATTCTTCATCTGTGTATCCTCAGTATCTAGGACAATGCCTTGCTCATAATAAGCGTTTATTTAGAAATATTTACTATTATGGATCAGTTAAATGAAACCCCTCAAGCCCAATGAGCCCAAGATCACAAGGAAGAAAAAAACTGGAATTCATTCTGGACAAGGGGGAAGAGTTGATCCAAGTTTTCCTTTAAAATATTTCTCCAAAATTCATGACTTTTCATTCTTCCTAATCAAATCCACATTACATTAACCTCAGTGCTGGTCCTCCTTGCTGACAAGTAATTTATTGTTCTATAATTCTTCTATGCCACAAGAAGCTACAATAGCTCCTAATACTTAGTACAATGACCATAAAAAGGCCAAAATACATTACAACCTCCCATACACATTGTAAATATCACTAGATAATTGCTACAATATCCTTCCTTGCTACTAAATTGTGCTTATTTGGGAGGTTCAGGATTTAAGCCTGAAATAACACCTGTTCATTTATTTATCTTACCTTGTTTCTCAGAAAATTATGTCTTTCAAAGTCTTGATGAAGAGTCACCTCCCAAAGGAAGTCTCCCCACTAATTAATCTGTCCTTTCTCTAAGCCCCCATAAAATAAAAATCATTTACCTAGTATTTAATCAAATCTTCCTGTACTGTTAAATATTTAACATTTCTTAGCGTACATAGAGTACTGTGAGGTCCTTCAGGAGAAAGGTCTTATCTTATAATTTCTTGTATCCTACCATAGTAGTTGCTATGCTTATTATAAATATACAAATAAATATTTTGTTCACAGATGCCAAAAATAATGCTACCTTATTATCTGCAAAGTTTGAATTTTGATAATGATAATGCTGAACAACATGCACTAATTCATTCACATTTTTTTTCATTCCAATCTCATTGCAACCAATAGCATAAGCTTTTAAAAGTTTGCAGATTTTATCAACATTTAAGATCCACTTCTCCTTTCACACCTAGAACAAAAGCTTTATGGATATTAGCTATCTATATAAAGGAAATACTTATAATCTTCCTTAGTTTTAGAAATTTAACAACACCCATTATCAGGAATTTTTTCCTTATAAATTCCTTATTATGTAACATTTACATTTTTGTGGTCCTAAGTGGAAAGAAAGTGTGCTTGATCATTTCTCTCTGGTTAGGCTTTATATACACTTCAACACAACCATTATTAGGTGCCTACATCTATCTCTCTTCTCTGAGACAACCTCAGTTCCTTTACATTTCCAATCCTAGAATAAAAACAAACAAAAATCCTAAATTTTGGGAGCGGATGTGACTCAAGTGCCTCCCACATGGGAGGTCCAGGTTCGGTTCCCAGTGTCTCATGGGGAAAAAAAAAAAAAAAAGCTAAACAGACGAAAGAACCAACTCAGGGAAGCCCATGTGGCACCAGATTCCCACATGTGAGGTCCTCAGTTCAGTCCCCGGGCCCCGGTACCTTAAAAAAAATTTCCTAAATTTTCTCCGAAATTTCCAAATGTCTATTCAATTTATAAAGCCCACAATAACAGTGACCTTAGGTAGGATAAGACTTGTGCTTATCAGGATGGAAAGATTACCTCATAGTTGTCACATGTCATAACAACTATTTAACCCAATGAGTTATCTCTTCTAAAAACAGCACAATACTTCATCTGTTTGTTACCTATTACAGTCCCAAAACCTTGTACATAACCAATAATTTTCTATCTACATATTCATTAGGTATCTAGTTACTATTTAACTACATTCAGTGATTCTATTCTAACAATTTCTCCAGTTTATCAAAATATATCTGAAATCTAATATTCTTTTAAAATGCTTTTCATTTGCTTTGGATTGTTGCCATGTTCAACCTGACCGAGCATTCTCTACACACACACACACACATACACACACACACACACACACCTATACACTGCATTCAGGTCACTGTTGACATTTTTCTATATGAGGTCAGAATCAACTTCTTGATAACGCAATTTTATTTTTCCCACAGTTACAACATTCTATAAAGATCTTAGCTACATTTTACCCTTCAAGGAATTACACACTACAATGGTAAGTACAGCCTAATATTATTTGTTCATTTTATTGATGAATATCATGAGACTGAATCAAAAACCTTGCAAAACTTTAAATATGGGTAAACGTTTAGTTTATACAGCATTACTACAAAGATAAATTAATATTTACTAAATTCCCATTAGGTGTTACAAGAAATTACTACAGGCATTTTCATATATTACTCATAAAATCACATAAGAATCCCATTTTGTAAATGAATTAAATAATGTGTCCAATGTCTCAGTGACTGTTAAGTAGGAGGGTCAGGATTTAAATTTGGATAGCCTGAAAGCCCATATTCTTCCTGCAGCATGCCACCTCCACATCTAGCAAATTTTCAGGGCTGAAGAAGGAACCAAGAAGAGGCTATCATTTATGGTCTACCTCCTTAGCCTCTTCCAGAACTTCTTTCCTTTTCTATTTCCTTCTGTGTATAATCCTACCAGAGAATTAAGCACTCCCTCCAGTAAGCTATCTCCACATCCCATAAATCCTTCTTTAAGTGTACCTATCCCCATATATTGTACTTATTTTGTTTTTCCAGTTCAAACTCGTTTCCCTTTTATTAAGGTCCAAGTTACCATGACATGGTTTGGTATTCAATAAAGGAAAACTTGTTTGAATAAGGTAATATGTTATCATTAATATTTCCAGATGACAGTTTATGATCAAGTAGCAACACCAATAAATTCTTGGGAAGACCATCCATGGGAATTTACACTTTGTCAAGGCCCAGTTCCTCTGGAGTGAAGATTCCCAATTCATTTAAAGTTGGTCTAAGTTCCTGGATGACATAGGGGTATATTTCCTTATGAGGTCCTGCTTTTTCCTTAACAACCACCAGGATGCATACTGCACTAGCAAAGTCATTTAACCATCTGCATGCCCGCAAAGCAGCATCAATGATTTTTGGTTCTGGAACCAGATCATAGCCAACAAGCGTGTTCACTCCTTTACGCAATTCCCAGGCATCAATATCTGGCTTATTGAAGTATGTCACCCAGGGAGCATCAAACTCTTCATCTGTCTCATGTGACCCATGGGAGTAGCAGCCAACTGACCGGACAGCGGCGGCGGAGCTGTGGGCTGGGTCGGGGTGCAGGTGGCCTCGAAGGCCAGCCCGGGCGGCTGTGGCTGTGGTGCAGCGGCGTAGAGCAGCGCTTTGCATGACGGCGATAGCAGCGCTCAAGCCAAGGCTGAAGAGAAGCCAGGCATGAGCACGCAGGCAGCTCCGGAGCCCATGAGGGTTGCTATTGTACTTATTTATTGACTTGGTCTTTCCTGCTATTTGCTCCTTATAGCCTGGACCCATGTTTGATTCATCTTCAACATCTAGTATCTGGTGCAATGCCTGCTTAGTACATAATTGATACTGTCTGCTCTGCTACCTGCGTTTCTGTAGCATAAATTACCTTATGTACAATTAGCAAATAGGAATGTCAATATAATGTACATCATTTCATATGTGACTTTTCCTATGTTATGTTATACTGCCAAGTAATAGCAGATAGATACAAATTATACTAATAGCCAAAACAGCAAGCTAAGAATATAGCTATTCACTCCTCCTCCTTACTCTTAGCTTAGTTTGGCCACGACCTCTGTCTTGGAAGGGCTTGTTGCTCAGGTCTCATTTTTTATGCATCTTTTTAAGCATTTTGCCTTTGTCTCCAGAATTTAGCAACCCTACCTACTATCCCCCCTTCCATAAGGTTATCTTCACTTTTTTTAAGGTAAAGCCCTATGTATCTACTATAGTCTTTATTGATTAGGAATGTAACATGTCTTTTTATGTGCCCTAGTATTTTTATTAGTATTGTTAGTGCTATGGTTATAAAATTGCATGGGCTTTGAGTAGTCTATCTCAATTCCATTTTTCCCATAAACTCTTATTTTTAAGTTCATAACTTTGCAAAACCTAAGTTTTTTAGGAGTATCTACTGCATTATAGTCAAAATGCTTGTATTCAAAGTATTTGATGAACTGAATTATTAAGCCTCCAAAATTCATCACCTTAAACATTCATTCATTCAACAAATATTAGTACTCGTTTCAGCAGCACATATACTAAAATTGGAATGATACAGACAAGATCAGCATGGCCCCTGCACAAGGATGACACACAAATTCATGAAGCATTCCATATTTAAAAACAAAAACAAAAATAACCCCAAATATTTACAGAGTACCAAAGTGAGTAAGACACTGCGCTAGGCATTGGAGACACAACAACAATGGGCAAAGTGTGAATGTGAAGGTGTATGTGTGGGTGTGCATGTATGTATATATGTGTAAATACATGTATCTATATTCATATAAAACTAAATAAACTTGAGTTACATATTATTAGAGGTGCATTCTAACATCTTCTTCAGAAGTTGATAAACTTTTTCAGCACAACAATTTTCTGTTTTCCAGGAGAAATCTTAAATAGAAACAAAACATACCAGGTAAAAGCAGAACCCTGTACATTCAGAATGTCCTGTCCCCCTGAAACACCTCCAGAAATCCTGGGGCTTATCAGACTCTGATTTAAAAGCCAGTGTTCTAGCAACAATGCTCCGATCCTTACACGACCCCTTTAATAAATAAATAAAGTTCTGATATGGCTTAAGATAATCAAGTATGTCACTAAAGACCCTCTAGTAGAAGAATTTTATTCCACTCAAGTCTTTTCTCTCTTCCCTCTCATGTGACTGTTTTAGTAGGAGGAATCTTAAGACTATTCTTCCCAGGCCCTGATCCCCTAAGAACATTCAGAGAAAAGGAAGGTTTAGGCCAACTATTTAACTAGAGATTTATTGGGTTAATTTCCCCATCATAATGGTAAGCTCTTAGAGGGTGAAGATCAAGGTGAAGGCTTAGGGCAAGAGAGGGTAAAGAGACTACTCAACTTAAAAAGCCCTAATCTAAACAAGCATACACTCTCATAAATCACAAAACATCTCACCAAACTCACTAGGGTAGGAAACCAAAAAGGGGTTTGAAGACAGAGTCTCCTCAGATTTGGAATACATTAGTAAATAAAGTAGACAAAGAACTCTGCTCTCTGAAGCCTATACATTTTCAGGGGCAGAGGAGAGGGAGCAGAAGACAAACATAATACATGCTATGGTGAAAGAAAGCAAGAAGCTGATTTAAGAGTCCCCAAAACAGGGTTAAAGGGAGGTGTGGTTTGCAATTTTAAATAGGGTGGTCAGGATGGGCCTCACTGAGAGAGAAGTCCTTGATAAAGACATGAATAAAGAAGGTCAGGGAGTTAGCCATGAGGATATCTGGGTAAAGAATGTTCCAGGTAGAGGCAAGAGCCAGTACAAAGGTCCTAAGACAGAGTGGCCTTGCATTGGTGGATGGAGTTTGGATGGAGCACAGTGAGGGAGGGAGATGGACAGAATTAAAGAAGTGAGCAAGATTACAGGAATGGGAATAGGGGAAGACAGATCACGCAGGGGCTTATAGGTCTTTGTAAAGATCTGGGCATCTACTCTGAACCATTATAGGATATTGGGCAGATCTAATTTATATGTTTAAAAGATTGCTTTGCTGGGTAAAGAAAAGATTATAACAGAACCCAAGTACACAAAGATAGATTTATTTGGCAGCTAATTCAATTACCCAGGCAAGAGATGACTGTGGCTGAACCAAGGCAGCAGCACAAGAGGAGATGAGACATGGTCAAATCCTTTTTCCTTAATTCAAACATAGTCAAGTGGGCTCTATTCAACTTATCACATACCCAACTTCTAAAAAAATACTAGTAACAATAGACTGTGTATCTACATATTGCTCAGATATTTCATATAAATAGATTGTTACTGACTTTCCACCATCTATCACTTTCTCCCTTGAAATGTATACTTATTGATTCCCATTTCTACCCACGTACATGCTTTTTAAAATGGTGTGGGGAGGGGGAAAAGAGAGGCAGATTTTTCAAGTCTAGGTGTCTTTTTAATGTCAGTGATTTTTTTACTTCTTTCCTTTTCTTTTTCCTAATATATTTTGACAGATGCATCTTTTTTAAAAAGTGAAAACGAAGTTGCAAGCAAGCTATAAATATTCTTCTACATCAAAAAAAGTACTGGGCATTGGTGGGATAGTTTACTGTATTTTCCCATTTCCAAATGTCATCACTGACAGGCTAATAAACTTTATTATTTCTTTATTTTCTTACATGATAATCTTCCCCAGGTCCCTTTTATGTTCATTTCAATATTCAAACTTGCAGAAAAAAATATACATTGTAACATAATTGCTTGACTTCAATAAAATAAAAAACATTAGAAAAAAAGAGTTTTGGTTGACTCTTACTCCAAAAGAAAAAGAAAAAAAGAAAAAGTAAGCTTAATGGACTTTTTCTTTTTAATACAGTAGCTTTTTACTATAAGGCACCAATTTGAAAGTTTTAGGACATAACACTTTTCCTGCCCTAAACAATTACTGTCCATAAGACAGCTTGAGGACTGAAGGGTAGAAAAAGGAATAAAATTTAAATTACATAATTTTATCATACAACTATTAAAAGCCTTCATAAAGGATTTAATTAAGAAAAAGCTTGAAAAGTTCTATGCCCCCTAAAGACTTTAGGAATTACTCTCCGTAACTAAAAAGAAAACTTTGGGATCCATAAGTTTATTTGATAAACCATACATAACAACGTCATTTAATAGCTGCAACAATGTTTTCCAACTTTAAGCTCAGACATACATTTTCTTATTTATTCTAGTAAAATATATCAAATTATACAAAAACAGATGCTTAATGAATCCTAAGAATGATAAAAAAAAAACCATCTTTCAAAACTGAAAATGGAAAAGCTATTTACTAAAATACAAATATCTCAGAAATGTTATTTTGATTTTTTTTGTAAAATCATATGCCATTAGAAAGTTAGCAATGGCTAAGTAGAGCAGAAAGCGAGGAACCCAGATTACAAAAATAATCTTACCTTCTGATGTTTTCCATCGTTTCCATAAATCCTCAACAGTTATGTGCTTATCTTCTCTGTGCAGATGGCTGTGTTTATTACTAGCGTCTTTATATTTCATATCTTCTCTGATAAACTATCAAAGAGAAAACACTAAGTTAAATACACTTGAATTCACTATTTCAGTCATCATAAACTGAGAACAAAAAACAAAATTTTAAAATCTAGTAGGTGGCTATTTTCAGATAATAAATGGTACATTTTTGGTATTTTATACTCACATTCCCACAAATATTTTATACTCATTACTCTCACAAAAATTATCTAATGAAATTACTTCCAATCTAATCATAACCACAATGACAATAACAGCAGCAAAAGCACTTATTTAACATTCATTAATACCAGGCACTATTATAAGTTATATAATAAATAGGTCTAAATATCTATATAAATATACACACACAAATGTACAGAGAGAGAGAGAGGCCATCACATAACTTCATAACAATCTTATAAGAAAAGAATTATTATCCCCATTTTATAGGTGAGAAAACCAAGGTCCAGAGAGGTTAAGTAATTTGCCCAAGATTGAAAAAATAATGAGCAGCACAACTGAGATTCCAACCCAAACTATTTGGTTTTGCTCAACAGAAGAATATACTGCCTCAATATTACACACTTTTACCAAATACATATTATAGTGACAAGTGTATTTCAAAACACAATAAATACTAATCTTTTCAATTACTGTATCATATTTCTATGTTCACCTGCCTTTTAAGCTATTACTTATAAATGAAAAGCAATCAATTATGGTGTTTAGAACTAAAATACTTTACAAAGCTTAAGAATAGCCTCTATTAATCTTACTTTAAAATAGAGAGAGAGAGAGAGAGAGAGAGAGAGAGAGAGAGAGCGCATTAAAATTATCTTGCTTAAAAACCAACCTGCTCATTTGTATACAATTCTCCCCACTCTCTACCAAATAAAAAGTAAATTTCTTTTCATGGTTTACATACCATTTTGCAGTCTTGTCCCTGACAATCAACCTTTTTCAGCTTCAGAGGCGTATTTTTCTGACTTTTACATACTAATAATAAACATCATTTTCAAACAGAAGACTAAATTTTGCTTTTGGTTCGAGCTGTTTTGGTGGTTTGAAGCGGTATATACCCAGAAAAAACATGTTCTTAAATCTAATCCATTCCAGTGAGTGTAGACCCATTCATTGTAAGTAGGAACTTTTGATAAGGTTACTTCTGTTAAGGTATATCCCACCTCAGTCAGGATGGGTATCAATCCTATTACTGGAGTCCTCTGTAAGAGAATGAAATTCAGATGGAGAGAGAAAGCCAGGAAAGCAAGAACCTGAAATCAACAAAAGCCAGAAGAGAAGGGAAAGACCAGTACATGCTGCCATGTGCCTTGCCATGTGACAGAGGAGCCAAGAAATGCCAACAGCCTTGGTGAGACCTTGATTTGGATATTTTCCCAACCACAAAACCATGAGCAAATAAATTTTCCAGTGTTTAATTCATGGTATTTGCTTTGAGCAGCCTAGGAAACTAAAGCAGTTTTTCTCTAATAAAACTGAAAAAGAAAATCTGAATAGCTGTATAATCCTGAGTAAATCATTTCACTTTTCTGAGTTTCAATGGCCTTGGGTACAAAACAAACTACAACAACACTAATCAGCATGTGATCAGCAGACCAGAGCCAGTCCTTAAGGTATCAGTTTACAATGCCTACAGAATTAAGAGTTGCCATTTAGAAACCCTGACAGTAATTAGACAGTGCTTTGAAAGCATGGGGCCCAAACGTGATGAATGTGTTCACCTCGTAGACTTTATCCATAGCAGACTGAAAATTAAAAATCTGGTCTTCATTAAAATTTGAAAAACACTCATTTAGGAGGTCTCTTCTAGCACATATTTATTCAATTGTTCTATATGCTGCCTTGCTCCTTTTTC
>PVKH010013548.1:0-16818 GCA_004027955.1 Chaetophractus vellerosus | reverse complement strand
TGGGTGGCTGGCTGCGCTCCAGTCGCAGGCGACCTGCCCTGCCTGTGGTAGCTTTTGCCCTGTCCGTGGCAGCTTTTTGCCCTGCCCACGGTGGCTCTGGCCCGCCCATGGCGGCTTGCCATTCTCAAGGCGGTCTGCCTGCTAGGAGAGGTCCCCGGGAACCGAACCCAGGGCCTCCCATGTGGTATGCCGGCGCCCTATCCACTGGGCTATCCAGCCGGCCCCTTCATTATTAACTTACTGTTTACCATGGACTAAATATCCTAGTCTTAGTGATGCTGTAGGTTAGATTGGCAATATTTGTCTGGTAGAGTAGAAATAAATTCTTGCCAGTATAACCAGAACAACCAAAAACTCCAAAGATTAGTTTATTTTCCTATACTAGATTAACCAATTTTCTATATAACTCAATATATATATTTAGCTTCTTAAATACTTCTCTACCCAACAGTTTATATGAAATGCTTCAGAGTAAATAACTACAGGGAAAAAAACAGTATAAACAATAAAAGTCTCTGGATTTATTGATTTCTGGTTTACTACTATTTAAGAAGTAAAGAAGAACATTTAATTTATCTTTATTTTTTCCTTCCAAGGTCAGTTGTATTACTGCCCTTGTGCTTTGATTTTGATGAAGGAGGTATTGCTCTCCAAAAGTCTCCAAAGGATGTATGAATCATATATAATAGAAGCCCAAAGTTGAGGTTTGGTGTAGGGAGTACTGGAAAATCCTTCATAATTAAGGGGCATCTCTTTCTCTCACACATGCATACACACACACACACACACACATATATACACACCTCACACTTGCAGATATATACATTCCCCGTTCATTATCAATAGTTTAATGAAATTATTGTATTAGTCAGCCAAAAGGGTGCTGATGCAAAATACCAGAAAGGGTGTTTTTGGGAGGTAGAAGCTTACAGTTACCAGGCCTTAAAGAATAAGTTACTTCCCTCACATGTTGCCCCATGTTGGAGCAACATGGCTGCCAATGTCTGCCAGGGTTCAGCTTCCCAGGTTCCTGGGGCTCAGCTGCTCTGCTTGCTGCACAAGCCCAGCTGTAAACTCTCAGGCTAATGGCTTGTCTCCCTTCCCAGGGCCTCTGCCATGTCTAATGGAGCCTTCTCTCCTTCCTCACATATCTGCTTCTCTGTGTGTTTAGTTCCCAGGGCTCCAATATCAAAACTCTCTCCTCCTTTCTCTTGCCATGTGGTTTCTCTGTGAGTTTCCACCTACCAAAGGAGCAGGGACTCAACGTCCTACTGAGGTGGCCCAAACAAAGCCTTAATCATTATTTAATCAAGTAAAAGTGAAACCTCTGAATCCAGTATAATCCAAGATCTATTTTTGGAATTCATAAACAATATCAAACTGCTACAGTTAACTTCTCCTTAATTCTCACCATTTTAAATGTTATTAGAATGTAACAAGAGAATGTAACTGAATAATAAAATCAACCCCGTATGGCATGAATAAATGTTACTAAAATGCCCCTTTATTTTGGTCCCTGAGAAGTTCACCATTCCTGGAAGTATAGCAATACCATAGTGGATGAAACAAGCTCCTATGGCATCTCCTTGCTCCAGAAACCCATTGTCCTCATATAGAGGATGTATCAGATATTAAACTGATATGAACTGACACTACACTTGACCTTAGCTAAAAGGCTGAGAAATTGCCCTTTCTTTTAATTGCTGAAGAAATTATGACCACTTTGAGTTGTATTTTAATGTCTTGGAATAAGATGGTACTTTAATAGCTTAAGAAATATTAATATAATTGGCATTAATTTGTACTGATACATTTATTTACAAGACTAAAAATACTGTTGCCAAGCAACAATCTAAAATAAAAGAATGTCACTTGATAAAATGAAAATATATATTCATCCTAAAAATATTAATTATTTTATACTAAAAACTTTCCATTAATTTTGTCTGGCCTATTTTGTATTTGACAACTAAAAATCATGATAGAGGTTGTTCAAATCCTAAATTATCCAAACTGTTTTTCCTATAAATATGATTTAAAAACAACAGTACAACATTTGAAACATATCTCGCTGCATTTTTTTTAATGGATTACTCCTCTGAGTCAGCATTAGTATTCTGCAGAGCTCTAGAATGATATTGAGTAGTGGTTATTGGAAATATTTCAAGATCTACTTTGTTCTTTAAAGATTGTATCTTGGTGCACAGCCCATTTCCTCAGGGACAATTGATATTGGCAGGCTAACAGAAATGGAAATCATGTTGAAGTAACACAATAAACTATAAGTTTCTTGGGGTAGAGACTGAGAAGAAAAAAAAACACCTTTGAGCTTAATTACAGTTGACTTATATATAACCAAGAAGAGAGAAATAGTTTGATGGAGTATTTGGTATTAAAACTTACAGTTTTATATAAAGTGCAGTGCACATAAGAAATTTTCTGCCACAAAGAAATACAGAGAGAAATCAATATTTTCTAAAGGTATGTTGAAAGAAGAATACTTATACCATTGAAACAAAAACAAGATAAGATCAGATTATATTTTGTATATGGATTTCAAAAAATAGCAGAATTAAATGACGGCAAATATTATATTAAATTTCTATTCAGGTCAGTATCAAATTTGTTAAATGCTTAGAAAAACAATGATAACAGAATCAATTCAGTTAATAAGGAAACATCTTGAAATTAATTTTTAAAAATCCTGGGCATTCACCAAGAAATTGGGCACCGGGTGGTAGTGTGAAGAGCCCCAGGCAGAATATTTGTTTATTCTGAACATTGGGTACAGGCATTTTCTCTAATTATTGGTGTTGGAAATGATTCATTAACACTTTCATTTTGTTTGTATTTAGAATAGGAAACAAAATATCATTTGTTGTCAGGTTGAAATTTTATTACATTTGATAAAATACTGTTTTAAGACATGCAGAAAAGGGAGAGACATAATGCAGCAGATAGAAGTACCAACAGATCTTGAGAAATCAGTGACCATTGTGAGCCTTGATTTGCTTATCTGAAAAACAAATAAGTTGTCTAAATTAGTAGGAAAACAATTTGGGTAATTTAGGGTTTGAACAATTTCCCACCCTTTCCCCTGCTTGTTAAACGTGTCACAGGTTAGATGTGGAAGCAAATGCTGAAAGATGTGTTTTAGGGACCAACATTTGTGAAGGAAAGGATGAGAAAGCAGGACTGGACAGAGAAAGACATGATGTGCTATTCATACTCAAGAAATCGTCAACCAACTTGGGGAGCTCTAGAACAAGAATGCTCATTCAAGTATCCTGCTTTGGCTATGATAGCCAGGCCTACTCAGTATAGGCTAGCTTGGGAAGCATGTGGTTTCTGCCCAGGTTGTAGCTGATACAGAATCTGAAGGTACTGACGCTGTAGAACCCTGCGATTTTTTTTCTTTAGGGCACAGAGAAAGCATTCCCATGGATTGCCAACTGTCAGCCTCTTTGCCCAATCATGTTTTATATATGGTAAATATATTCAGCCAGCCTCTATTAATTACATTACCTGGCTTAATATTAAAGCCATTTTATTTTGCTATCTCTTGCACATAATATCCTCTCCTCAACCCCTCATCCTTCCCACCAATGTCATAAACAAAATATTCAAATTTATTTTCCAAATCACACCAAGAAACTTGATTTTTAAAGTTCAAGTATATGTCATAGTCTCATACTTGAGACTCAAGTTGACTCAGTAATTAAGTAATCAGTTTTCAATAATATGAACAGAACTCGATATAAAACACAAGACCAGGACAACTCCTAAACCTACCAAATGAGTTCATCTTAGGGTAAACTTGGGGCATTTGTGTGTTGAAAAAAGTTCCTGAGGTTGTTTCAAATGATTAAGAAATCCCTAGCCCTGGTACCATTCCACAGTAAACCTGGGAGAAGCAGTAAGCTCTGAAGATGCAACAAAGCATGGAGATTGGGACAGGTGATAAAACAAAGCATGCATATAATCGCATGAAAAAAGGAACATAACATGCAAGTGAAAATAGGGTGGCATCAAGTAACCCAATCTGTACCAGACCAGAAGTAAACCTGAGGAGGCACGTCACAAATAAGATCTGCTAAGGATTTGTGTCTACATTCACCTTGGTCAACTCTATACTCTTGTATCTACTAGATGAGCAATAACTACTTCCTGGAATAAGTGCTCTGAAACTAGTAAAACATGACAAAATTCATGCAGAAATGGTGATAGCATTGATTGCATTTCCTTGGTACTGATTCAGATACATGGCAAAGCCCATCTGCTATACCAGATGCTCAGTTGTTGATTGGATGACAAGCTGTAAGAGGCAAAAGGCATCCCTTTCCAAAGCTGCACCAGGAAAGAGGCCAAAACAGTTGTGCCAGGACTACTCCTAATCTCCATCAATAGCTGTACCATCATATTGTGTTCCCTAATTTAAACAAAAAGCTTCTAGAAATATGTAGAACGATGATGGATCTGAATTTTATGGTTTAAAATAAACAGCCTTTGAATGTTTCTGATAAATGTGAATTCACATAACGTCATTTATGTGAGTCTCAGCTATTTGTGTTTGCTGTGCCTTCCTTTAAACACATTAGGACACTAAAACTTTCTGTGCACACTTAATTACTCAATATTTCTGAATTGAACCACAATTTTTAGTGAATTAAATGTAAGAAATCTATGCATTTCTTAATATTCAAAATGTTTCATTTATCTCTAGTTAAACAGAGCAGATTTGAGAATAAAAGTTTATGAATTGATTTTCTATTTCAGAATTTCAACTCTTCACTAACAGTAGTAATAGTTTTTTTTCTGGTTTTTGTTTTTTTGGTTTTTGTTTTTTGTTTTTTTTATTTTGTAGTCATACTTTTAAAACAAAACAATGTGACCAACTGCCTTGAATTTGTGCTTTATTTCTCCCATGTCATCATAGACTCAATGTCATTAGAGCATTTGGTAACCGAAGTTAAATATCTTACTTTAACAAAACAAATATGTTAATCTTCTAAACTTAAAACATCTTCTTATATATATGTTATTCCTATCTCTTATTTTGCACTTCTCTCTAGTTCTGTTCTCTCTCTCTCTGTCTCTCTTTCTTCAAAATTCTGAATTTTCAAGAAAAAAATATCCCCCATTTCATTACGGACAAAGATGTAAATGTCCATCACACCAAATATCAAGCCCTTATCAAATTAGCAAGTCTCTTGTCATGCCTTCTCACCTCTCTATTTGGGTAATATTTCTCTCCAGCTACAGGTTCATTCACCCATACCTCCTCAGCACCGGCTCCACCACCTTTTCACTTTGGCTCTTCTAGGTTTTCCCTCCATCTCCTTAACAAAACTTAATCATAGTTTTATGCTCTCAAGTTGTTGCCCTCAATTAGATGTTAATGTAAAAAGAAGTTGCTAAAGGCTGCCAATGTAAAATACCAGAAATGGATTGCTTTTAAAATGGGGATTTATTAGGTTAAAAGCGTACAGATCTTAAGCCACAAAAATGTTCAGATCCAGGCATCAGCAGAGATGCTGTCTCACCAAAAAAGGTCTGCTGCTAATGACCCTGGGCTCTTGCCATGTAGCAAGGCAAAATGGCAGCCAGTCTCTGCCTTCTCCTCTAGGCCCGCTTTCTCCTCAAGCTCAGCTGTGAGTGATTAGGTACATAGTTCATCTCCCCCTTCCGTTTTTGGCTGCTCCCTTGATTCTAGACCCCTACTTCTCTCTCAGTCTCTGGGGTTTCTCTGTCTTTCTGTACCTGCAGGTGATTCTGGAGTCCTTTGCACATGGCAGGGTAAAATGGAAGCTCTTCCTCTCCATTCTCCTCCATTTATATAGGACACCAGTAAAGGATTAAGATCCACCCTGGGTCCTGAAATCTAATCAAATTCTCTTAACTGAAGCTACCTAGTCAAAAGTAATCTAATCAAAATTTCCCTTAACTGAATCTAATCAAAAGGTCCCATCCACAATCAATGGTTTTAAATGCACAAGGGTGGGTTCATTTAAGAACAGGCTTTCTGGGTTCCACAAGACTCAAGCCAGGACAAATGGGATAAACTAAATTTTAGAAAGCTCTCTAGTAGTACATTTTAGTAAGAACCCTTGTTTTAAACTAAAGGAATAGCATTCTTATGGTATATCTCCAGGTGTCTAGTATTTGTTCTTTGCTTGGAGACAGGAAAGGGGAGAGGGATAATAAAGAGGGTCACTTCTCAATGTCCCTCATGCCACCTTCCAGTGGCTTCCTCCAACCTCTTGTGAAGGACATAATTAAGGACTGAAGAGGGGAGAGAGAGTCATTTCCTTCTTAAGAGATGGAAATGATGGAGATTTTACTCATATTTCACAGGTTAATGATTTAATCTCTATTTTACTAAAAATAATACTATAATTAATTTCAAAGAAATTTTTCCCTCAAGTGTTTTCCAAAGAAGATGGGGTATATTTGGTGCTAAATAGGTTAGAAATGTGTAACTAAACCTGCTTAAGGCTATAACTGAAATAAGTAACAATTTCCAATATTTTCCTATTTTATAAGGTAAATATGTGTTCTTTCTATTACTAAATATATACATATATGTATATATACATACAGACACCTACATATGTTTTAAATGACATTAGAAAAATACAAAAAGAGAGAAAAACTTGAAAAGAAAAAACAAACAACTCAAGTTTTCATGAGTTTCCTTCCAGCGCTAGGATTATATGGCTCCACCATTATCCAGAAGGAACATTTCAAGGTATAAAAATTATCTTGAATATTTTTCCATCAATTTTGATGAATATTTAAACCCCTATTTCACACATAAAATCTTGATGGACATTGCTTTGACTTTTGTATGTGTTTACACTAGAAAAATAAAATTGTACTCTTGGTATTGCAACAAGCTGTTTTCTTAATTTAACTTCTTTATTTGCAAGAGCATTTAATGCTTCAAAGATATTTTTGAAATATTGGGAATATTGGGTATATTACATTCAAAGCTAAGAAAACACATCAAATACTGAGGACATATTAAACTATACTTCTTATATTTACATTTTTAAATTGCCAGCACTACTTGCATATCGATAGATACATGACATTTCAGAGAGTTAGCTTTTAAAACAACCAAAATATGAGAAGTGAAGAGAATTGTAAGATGTTTTTAAGGATATGGGATTATTTAAATTGGAGCAGCAAACTCAGGAGTACGTGATAGTTTCAAATACCTGAACAATGATGTCTATTTTTTATGCTTTGCCCCAAAAAATAGGGCTAGGACACAGGAGTGGAAGGTACAAGTAGAAAGATTTTTGGCTTTAAAAATCATATTTTAATAATAAATGATGCTTCAGAATGGAAGAGATTAATATAAGATAGTGTTTTCCTTCCCAAAACTGGAGTTATTATTCGGAAATACTGTATGAAGAAGCTAGTGAGGACATTGTCAAGAGTTTGTAAGCACTGAGCAAGGACATTCTAAAACATGATTTGAAGGTCTACAACTATATGCAAACAAACATATCTTATCATTAAATCAGGAAGTGCAAGATCCCACTCTTTCAGTATCCATCAGGATTCTAGCAGGAAGACCACATATTTATAGATTTCTCAAATGTCAATGAATTTAAGAAGCTTTAGGGACTTGCCAACATGTATACTACTAGTTTTGACTGCAGGGATCCTGA
The DNA here is from genome assembly GCA_004027955.1 of Chaetophractus vellerosus. Taxonomy (NCBI): domain Eukaryota; kingdom Metazoa; phylum Chordata; class Mammalia; order Cingulata; family Chlamyphoridae; genus Chaetophractus; species Chaetophractus vellerosus. Next base: position 9,139 of record PVKH010013548.1, on the reverse strand, counting down.
TTCATTAATTATCATCACATAAAACTGCATTTATTAAATGAACCTGCCCCATTAAGAGTCTATATTCTTGTTCTTATATTATACATTGAGAAACACAGAAAGAGTGGTAGTCAAAACAAAACAGGACTTGAATTTCAGCTCCAGATTTTAGGAATTGTGTGATCTTCTCAAAGGTGCTTACCCTTTCTGAGTTTCATTTTCTTTATCTGTTGGAATGGAGATAATATCACTAACTTAGAAGACTGCTATCTATCAGAATTAAATGACATAAGGAATATAAAGCATCTAACACAATGCCTGGCTCATGACAGGTGTTCAATAAATAATCAATAAGTTATTAAAGTTACCAGGGGCTGGGATGAGAGTAGGGAATGAGGACTTAATGCTTAATTGATACAGAGTCTCTATCTGGGATGATGGAAAAGTATTGGTAATGGATGGTGGTGATGGTAGCACGACATTGTGCATAAAATTACTGGATTGTATATTTGAATGTTGTTAAAAGGGGAACTTTAGAGTGTATATATGTTACTAGAATTTTTTTTTAAACAAAAGGGCCATGGGATTGTGCCACACAAATAGTAAACCCTAGTGTAGACTATGGACTATAGTTGATAGTATGGTTATGATTATGTTTCATCAATTGTGGCAGGAGTGCCAGATTAGTACAGAGTATTAATAATAAGGAAGGCTGTGTGTGTCGGGGGGGGGGAAGGGATTATGAAACTCTGTGTTTTCTGTATGTTTCTTCTGTACACCTACAACTTCTTTGATTTAAAAAAGGAAAGGCAATAAGTTATTAAGTCCCTTTCCATTTTGAGGATTTTGCAATCTACTTGTAGAATTCTGAACATAGAAGCAAATGTTTGCTCCTAAGTCCATTTTACCTTTATTCTTCTTTTACTGTTGGAGTGTAAAGGGAATAGAGAGGAACTGTTAAATACACCATAGTTTGGTCAAGAGCATGGACTTTCATATCAGACAAATTGAAGTTCAAATCCCAGCTCTGCCTCATAATAATCTAACTTGAGATAACATTTCACCCAACTGAAGCTCAGTCTCCTTAACAATTAGTCACATATGGTAACACTGAATTTTTTTGTTAATTAAAATTATAATATTTTAAAGCATTGAAGCACCTTGCACAATTTAATGTTCAATGATAATAGTTATGATTCTGCATGAAAATCTGTCCATATCCTTTTTTAAAATCTCAACATGCTCGGAAGCAATGAGAATGTGCAAACCCAGTTGGCATATACAGGTAGAGGGCACTTATTTCTTTTAAAGATAAAACTAAATTTCAAGATTAATCAATGAATGGTTAACTATTAACAGGTCATTACAAAAATAACGGGTTGTTTGATTGAATTAAAATAGTTTTTTCCCCAAACGTTTTTGTGTGTTGGAGAAAAGGGGGCGCTATAAACATGTTGATCAATCAAAATGTGGAGTTCAAATGTCATATTTAGAAATTAGAGAAATTAATGCATCTGTATATGAATAGAATAAATACTGTATAGGTGTAAATAATTTTCACTGATGCATTCTGTTTGTTTCTCCAATGAATGGACTAGGTATACAGGGTGAAATGGTCAATGCAATATTAGACAATCATAAGTATCACAAGCTTTCAGGAATATAAGTATATTCTCAAAATAGGATGGTAAGTTTGCAAATGTCTTGAATATGCAAATAATTTTTTCCTGTCAGGCCAAAAATGAATGCGTGGTAGAATTTTGGGAGGAAATAGCCCAGAATTCCTAGTGAAGTCAAATATCCTAGACAGCTAAGCAGTAACTGGTATAGCTCCATGGAAGGTACCAATTATTGCTTATCTGTGAGCTATTGTTAGATGAGCACACTAAGAATTCAGATGTAGGCTTTAGAACACATTCTCCCACTGAGAAAACAAAAGATTATAAGTAATTGTTAAGGTCTAAAGTATCCTATACCAACTGAAATGTTCTGTGCTTATACAGAAAAAACAATAGCATAAAGCATTGTTGCAAATTGATTTTGGATAGATGTAAGCTCTGACTTTTGATGAGAAACTGGAAGTCTTAATAGAATTTATAATAATTTTTCTATGAAAACATATGTTTTCAGTTATGGACAAAAACAATACATTTCTTTATTTATAAATTGATGGCCTATTATTAACTATACCAATCTCATTTAAAGCTAAACATAAGGTTAAGTCAAGGAAATGATTCAGGCCTAGAATTACTTTAGCAAAAATGTACAAATAAGCTACAGAATTACATTATTAAAAATGTACAAATAACGTGTACGTTAGTAAAAATGAATGAAAAAACTGGGTTTTACATCTTAAGTGCTCTACTCTGTCCTTCCTCCTGCTGTAACCCTCTTCTTAGACTGTGCTACAGGAACCTAGGAAAATGAAATAGTTTGTCCAAGAGTACTTGAGGTCTTCTTGCCTCTTGCCGTGGTCTTCCCTATGTGCACTCCTAATCTTGAAAAGTAGCCAATATATAGACAACATCTTCCAAACTGAAAGAAAAGGACACTGGACAATGGATTGAAGCAGCATAAAGAAATTAAATTCTCCAGGAAAGGTAACCACAGGGATAAGCATAAAGGCTATAATTTTTATATTGTATTTTTTGGTATGTAACTTGACTTTTCACTTCTTACAGGTCCTAAAATGGAAATGAATAAAAAGTAATGATATAGGGGCTGGCTCGATAGCCCAGTGGATAGGGCGCCGGCATACCACATGGGAGGCTCCAGGTTCGATTCCCGGGGACCTCTCCTAGCAGGCAGACCGCCTTGAGAATGGCAAGCCGCCATGGGCGGGCCGGAGCTGCCGTGGGCAGGGCAAGAAGCTGCCACGGACAGGGCAAGAGCCGCCACGGGCAGGGCAGGTCGCCCGCAGATGGAGCGCAGCCAGCCACCCGCGAACTGAAAGCCGGCCATGAACGGACGCAGAAGACCGCCCACAAGCAGGGAAAGCCGCGCCTGCGCGGTGACCACTCTCGGCGCGTCGCCGCAGCGGGGGTGGGGGGGGAAGGGGAGATATGTAATAAAATAAATAAATCTTTAAGAAAAAAAAAGAATTAAAAAAAAAGTAATGATATAGCAGTGGTTTTAGAAACAACATGTATAAAGACAGAATTTCTAACAAGCATAACAAAAATGGTAGTGGGTGGAGGGATGGAAGAACAGTGTATGTGTATCCTATTGATGCTAAGTGGGTATCACATCAAACATGGTTGTTATATATTTAGGATGTTAAGTTTAAGCCCTGTGGTAACCACAAAGAAAATATCTGAAAAATATATGCAGAAGTAAATGAGAAGTAACTCAAAATGGTTCCCTGTAAGAAATCAAATAAATATGAAAGTAGGCTTAAACAAAAATATTGAGGGACAAAATACATGTAAGGCTTTCAGAGACAAAATAGCAAAATGGAAGGAGAAAGTTCTACATTATCAGTAGTTTATTTGAATGTAATTGGGTTAAACTCTTCAGCCAAAAAGCAGAGATTGACAGAATGAATATAAAAACATGACCCAACTATATGCATTTATAAGAGGCTCACTTTATATCCAAAGACACAAGTAGGTTGAAAATGAAAAGATGGAAAAATATATATACCATGAAAACAGTAACCAAAAGTGAGCGGGGTAGCTATACTAATTTCAGATAAAATAGACTTTAAGTAAAAAACTGTTACAAGGGACAAAAAACTTCACTATGTACTTTATATATAAATATATAAAAGGCCAATTCAACAAGAATATAATAATTATGAATATATATGTTCATAATGGTAGAGCCCCAAAATATATGAAGCTGACATTGAAAGATTTGAAGGGAGAAATAGATTGTTCTACATTAATAGTAAGGGATTCAGTACACCACTTTTAAACCTGGATGGAACAACTAGACAGAAGGTCATGAGGAAATAAAAGACTTGAACAATGCTATAAACCAACTAGATATAACAGATTTATAGAACACTTCTTCCAACAGCATCAGAATACATACTCTAGTGTACATGGGTCATTCTTAAGAGAAGATCATATGTTCAATCCAAAACAAATGGATTTCAAAATAAATTTCAAAATATTGAAATCATACAATGTATCTTTGCCTACCATAATGGAATGAAACTTGAAAATTCACAAGTATATGGAACTTAACTAATATACTCTTAAACAATAAGATGACGAAGGAAATTAGGAAGTATCTGGGAGCAAATGAAAATGAAAACACATCATAACAAAACTTATGGGATACAGCAAAGACAGTGCTGAGAGGGAAATTTAAAGCTCTGAATACCAAAATTTGAAAAAGAAGAAAGGTCTTAAATCAGAGACTTAACTTAACTACTGGAGGATTAAGAAAGAAGAGCAAACGAAACCCAAAATGAGCAGAAAGAAGAAAATAACAATGATGAGAGTGGAGCCAAATGAAATAGAGAATGAAAAAAAAAACAATAGAGAGAATTGATGAAACCAAAGTGGTTCTATAAATAAGTAAATAAAATCAATACACCTTTAGCTAGACTGACAAAGGAAAAAAGAGAGAGGATGTAAATAACCAAAATGAGAAATGAAAGAGGGACGTTAATACTGGCCCCACTGAAATAAAAAAGGATTATGAGAGGATACAATGAATAACTGTATACCAACAAGTTAGATAGCCTGGATTAAATGTACAAATACCTAGAAAACACACAAACTACCTACACTGACTCAAGAAGAAATAAAAGATATCTATAGACCAAAAACAGGTAAAAAATATTGAATCATTAATCAAAAGACTCCCACAGAATAAAAGCCCAGGACCAGATGGCTTCATTGGTGAATTTTTCCAAACATTCCAAGAAGAAACACCAATACTGCTCAAGTTCTTCTAAAACTTTGAAGAAGAGGGAAGACATTCTGACCACCTTCACCCTAATACAAAAGCCAGATAAAGATACCACTAGAAAGGAAATTACAGACTAATATCCCTTATGAATAGAGATGCAAAACTCCTCAACAGAATACTAGAAAACTGAATCCAACAGGGTGATTTATCTCAGGTATGCAAACATAAAAAAAAATCAATTACTGTAACACACTAAATGAATAGAACAAAGGGAAAATCACATGGTCATCTCAATTGACACGGAAAAGGCATTGTACCAAACCCACTACGTTTTCTTGATAAAAACACTCAGAAAAGTAGGAATAGAAGGAAACTTCCTCGACATGATAAATAAGATATATGAACAACCCACACCTAGCATAATTCTCAATGCTGTAAGACTGAAAACTTTCTCTCTAGGATCAGGAAAAAGACAAGGATGCCATTGTCACAACTGTTGTTCAACATTGTCCTTGAAGGTCTAGCCAAATCAGTTAGGCAAGAAAAAGAAATAACAAGCGTCTAATTTGGCAAGGAATTAGTTAAATGTTCCCTATTTGCAGATTATATGACCATATATATAGAAAATCCTGAAAAATCCCCAACAAAGCTGCCAGAGCTAACAAGTGAATTCAGCTGTGTGACAGTGTACAAGATCAACACACAAAAATCAGTAATGTCTCTATGCATTAGTAACAAACAATTTGAGGAGGAAGTCAAGAAAAATTTCAATTTGCAATAGAAACTAAATATATAGGAATAATTTAGCTAAAGATAAAAGGACTTACACATGGAAAACTATAAACCAGTGCTGAAAGAAATCAAAGAAGCCCTAAAAAAATGGAAGAGGATTTTGTGTTCATGGAGTAGAAAATGTTGATTTTACCTAAAGTGATTTATATATTCAACACAAGCCCAATCAAATTCCAACAGCTTCCTTTGCAGAAATGGAAGAGGCAATCATCAAATTTATGTGTAATAGGCTCTAAATAGTCAAAACCATCTTGAAAAAGAGCAACGATGGAGGACTCACACTTCCCAATTTTACAACAGTTTACAAAGCTGTAGTAATCAAAACAGTATGATACTGGCCCAAGGTCAGCCATACAGACCTGTGAAATTTAATTGAGAGTTCATAATTAAACCCTTATATCTATGGCCAATTGATTTTGACCAGGGTGCCAAGTCCACTCAATGGGGAAAGAATAGTCTCTTCAACAAATGGTGCTGGGAAAACTGGATATCCACTTGCAAAGAATGAAGGTGGATCCTTACCTCACACCTTATACAAAAATTAACTAAAAACAGACCAAAGAACTAAATAGAAGTCCCAAAAGTATAAAACTACCAGAAGAAAATATAAGGAAGCATCCTCCTGACCTATTATTGTGCTAGACAATAATTTCTTAGACTTTACACCAAAAAACCTGAGCAACAAAAGAAAAAAGCTATAAATGGGACTTCATCAAAATTTAAAAGTGAAAAGCTTTTGTGCATCAGAGGAGTTCACTATGGAAGTTGAAAAAAAAAACAAATGGGAAAATATTTGGAAAACCACATATCCAATAAAGGTTTAATACCCCAAACATCTAAAGAAATCCTACAACTCATCAATATAAAGACAAATGACCCAAAATTAAAAAGTGGGCAAAAGATTTAAATAGACATTTCTCCAAAGAAGATATACAATTTAGCCAAAAAGCACATGAACACATGCTCAATATCATTAGCCATTAGGGAAATGCAAATCAAAATCATGAGACATCATTTCTCACCCCCTAGAATAGTTACTATTAAAAAATGGAAAATTTCAGGTGTTGGAGAAGATATGGAGAAATAGTTCATTGTTTGTAGGAATATAAAATGGGACAGCTACTATAGAACACATTTTGGTGATTCCTTAGAAAATTAAGTATAGAAATATATTATCCAACAATCCCACTTCCGGGTATATATCCAAAAGAATTAAAAGGAGAGACTTTAACAGATACTTGCACACCAATGTTCACAGTGGCATTATCAACATTTGCCAAAAGATGGAAGCAACCCAAGTGTTCATCAACAGATGAACTGATAAACAAAATGTGGTACATACAGACAGTGGAATATTATTCAATCTTAAAGAGGAATGAAGTTGGGATACATGCAACAGCATGGATGAATCCTGAAGACATCATGTTGAATGAAATAAGCCAGACACACACAAAAATATTGTATGGTCTCACTGATATGAAATAATTAGAATAAGCAAATATTAATCAGAAACTATAATATATTTTACCAGGGTCCTGGACTAGAGGCGGGAATGCAGAGTTAATGCTTAATTGGTACAGAGCTTCTGTTTAGGTTGGTTGAACATTTTGGTAATGAATGGTGGAGATGGTAGCACAACATTGTGAATATAATTAAAGCCACTGAATTATATATTTGAATGTAGTTAAAAAGAGAAATTTTAGATTGCATATATGTAAACTATAGCCTACAGTTAACTGTATAATTATAATAATATTGTTTCATCAATTTTAGCAAAGCTACCACACTAATGCAAAATGTCAAGAACAGAAAACCATGTCTAAGGGGTTGCTCTCAGTGTTTAAAAGTGTTGCCTTTGTATTTGCAAGTTCAATCTATTGGGTGTTAATTTTTGTTATGAAGTAGGGCTGGTTTCTTTTTTTTTTTTCAGGTAGATAATCTCATTCTGCAGCACTATTTGTTGAATAGCTTAGCCTTTGCCTATTGATGTGCAAGATCATGACTTCTGTCTATTGTAACTTTTCCATTTAGAGTAGATCCATAATTTTTTCCATTTGTAAAATTTTTCTGTCTGCATGTAAATAGGATACTCAATTATTGTAGGTTTTTGATAAAACTTGTAATGCAGTAGGGCATTTCTTCCTCTCTATTCAACTTCTTCAGGAGATTCCTTACTATTCTCAGTCCCTTGCTCTTTATTATCTTCTAAGTCTCTTTTGCGATTTTGACTAGTATTGCAATAAAATTATAAATAGAGTTGGTAGAATTGGCATTGGGGATTTAATCATGTCCCCCAAATGTGCATGTTCAGTTCTAAACCCTTGTCCCATGGGAGTGGACTCATTGTAAATAAAATCTCTTTAAGATTTTACTTCAGTGGCCTAACTGAATCAGGTAGGGCTTTAAACTGGATTTTTGGAGTCCTTTATAAGTGGAGTGAAAGTTAGATGGAGAGAGAAGCCATGGGGAGCACCTAGAAACTGGAAGGCAACAGAATCCAGAAGAGAAAGGGGAAGAAGCTTCCAAGATGAAGGATCGCTGGCATCCGGCCCCAGAATGCCACAGTCTTCTGGGAGAAATCATTGTCTTGCTGAAGCCTCAATTTTGGATTTTTTCTAGCCTCATAACTGTAAGTCAATAAATTTCCATTGTTTAAGCCAACTAATTGTATGGTATTTGTTTTAGCAGCTAGGAAACGGCTGGTATCTGAACTAAGACAAGGGATCAGACAAATTAAACTCACATGAATTAGAGATCTTCTGTACTATCAAACTTTACTAATAATTCCAAGGTTACAAGCAATCAAGAGGCACAGGTAAAGCAGGAAGAGGCTTGGGACATTTAGTGTTGCTTTCCAGGCCCCTCCTTCTCACACTGTACACATGCTATTTAGCATAAAGCAATAGATGAGGTCTCTAATGAGATATGCAGGTTACCTCACACAAGTGTGTTCAGGTTATGAAACTCTTTCATACCCACCTAACTGCATGGATTATGAAACCTTTAGAGGGAGCTGTGCCTCATAAATACATAGCTTCTAGGTCACTTTACCATAAGAAAACTAAATGTTATATTTTCCTTCACTTCATTTCTATTTTTCTATATCTTTTTTTAATTTTATCTTTGCCATTGAATTTTTCAAAGTTTCCAGATCTAGAGGTTTTAAAATATATGCTTGCATGATTGATTGCAAAAAATCCCCTCACTTTTGCCTCTGTTTATACAAGGCGAGAAAGAACTGGGTATGAGGAAGTGGGATGAAAAAGTGGAAGTGGTATGATTGGACAGTTGTTCAGAGAATGTTTTTTCCTGAGATTGGCCTATTCTTGGGAGGAATTGTTAAGGAAGGATTGTATGTTGGCTCAGGCTGAGAATGGGTCAAAGTTTAGGGCCTGGTAGTAAGAAAGAAACTTAACCAATTTTTGGCCAAACCAGTTATTTTGTCCCAATTCGTCAGTGGGCACAAACATTTCAGCCAATTATTTATGAGTCAAAGAATGGGAAT
>PVKH010013547.1:0-16820 GCA_004027955.1 Chaetophractus vellerosus | reverse complement strand
CCCACCAAAAGGTAAAAGCGAGGGAGGAAACAATAGCAACATTTTTCTTTTGTTCTGACCATTTCAGAACAGCCTGAGGAGACATAGGCTGCCTCTTTCAGTGTGGAGCTATGGCTGTTTGGGTGAAGAAACCCAAACATACACTATGGGCTGACTTGTCCCATCCACAACTAGAGAGAGAAAAGGAGGCAGTAGAAAGGGAGCCAAGATTTAGTCTGTGCAAAGCTACCTCTAAGAAACACACACGACCTGATGTACTGTAGACCCTTGACTTCTGTGAACTAAAGCAGCCCAAAGCTGGGAATCTCTGAGCCCATGAAAAACAGGTCAAGTACAGGCTCTTGATTTCCCATTTGAGGGTCCTGTGCTTTTGGAACATTGCATAACCCCATGATAGCCTTTTCAACTTCCTCTTTGGTTTTCTATCACTCTCCATGGCTATTTTCTAGAAGATATGTTATAAATAATTTATTTACTCATGCATGCATTTATTTACTCAATAAATGTCCAAGAAATAATCATTAGGTACCTATTAAATACCGTGTACTGTTCCAGCTCCGAGGATACAACAGTGAACAAGACAGACAAAGTCTCTGCTCTCCAGGAGCTTATGTTCTTCTGAGATAGATCACCAGCACATAAACAAAATACCCGGTAGTCAAAAAGTGGAAGACTAACATATAGTGATGTCATAGAGTGTAACTGGGTAGTCCAGGAAGGCCTGAGAAGGTAGCATTTAAGTGGCCATCTGGGCACCAGGAAGCAGCCACTATGGGAAGATGGGGAAGAATATTTCCAGCACAGGAACAACTAGCTTAGATGCCCTAAAGCAGAAACAAGCTTGGCATGTGTGAGGGCTATCAAGGAGGCCAGTGTGAGTGGAGTTAGGGAGAGGGTGGAAAAGATACAGTCAGAGAAAGTGTATGCCACACCTCCTCTTGGCCTCACCTGTCTCTGGGACCTGTGGTTGCTGGTTCCAGCCCCAGCCCTGGCTCTGTGTGGCCCCTAACCAACTCCATGCAGGTAAAACCTGACAGCACCTCACCTCACAACCATGCTATACACCTCTTGGCTCTTAACCTGGAGCTTTTCTGTTGACACTGAGGCACAAGATGCTCGTGACTCTCTTGGTAACCGGAAGTTGGAGGAGATTAATTCCCTGAGTGACAGCCTTTGACCAGCGGGAGATGGAACCCAGCAGATGAATTCTCTTCTCTCCCCTAATGGACTGTCCTGAGACACAGTTACCTGAGCTTTTAGCAGCGTCCAGCTTGGTGATGCACCCTTGTGTTGGTTCTCCTTCCTCTGCCTTACTTCCCTTTTCCCTCACTTGTGCCTCCTTGGGCTTGCACACCTTAAGAAAGGTACCCAAACCCCTGTCTCAGGCTCTGCTTTCTGGGGAATCCAAGCTTGGACAAATAGGCAGGGACCAGGTGACAAAAAGGAGTTTAAATTTAATTCTGAGAATTAAGGGACATCATTAGAGAATATTGAACAGGAGAATAATATGATCTGATTTTTTTTGAAAAGATGGTTGAAGGGAGGCCAAGAGAGGAAGCAGAATGAGCAGAGGAGAGGCTGTTCCTATAGTTTATGGGTGGTGGCTTGAACAAGAGTGGGAGCAGGGAGACCTTGAGCATCATGTGCCTGTGAAAAAGGCTGTCACAAAACAAGGCTGCCTGAGTTGGGAGCTGAGTGATTGGCTGAGAGGCTCTCGGGAACAGACTTGACTCTTTGTAACAACCTTTATGCTTGGAATTCAAATATGTGGCTCTGCAAGATGACAAATTACAGCCTGCCATGGACCTTCATTACCTCTTGAACATAGAGGCTTCAGCATGGGGAACATTACTGGGGAGAACTGGTGATTTTAAAAATAGCTCAAGCCATTGTTTTTCAAACTGCTCCCTGGGGTTCCATCAGGAGGAAGGAGGTTTTCTGCCTTCATTTATTTAATTTGTTTACACTTAGGAGTAGTGTTTCTTTTGCAGGAAGGGGTCCATGGCTAAATATGTAAGGAAATACGGTTTCCATTAATGAAAAGTAATTGAGCTTAATAAGAAGAGAATGGGTCTGGAATTCAGATAGCTCTGAGTTTCAGTTCCACCTTTACCAGTTCCTGGTTGTGTGGCTTCCATCTAAGTTTCCTCATCTGCGGTGTGGGAACTAATAGCACGAACTGCCTGGGGTTGGGAGAGTTAGATGATCCAAGTTTGTAAAATACCTGGCAATGCGCCTTTCAGCCCTGACTCCATCCAGTAGTCCTTTTAAATAAATGCTGTGGAAAAGGTGAAGGTCAGTGGAGACTGGATTGAGGCACATCCTATGTGTGGCTCTCACCTGGAAGGTCTCCTTCCTGGGCTTAGCCTGGAAGTTCTGGAGCTTGTGCCTTTCAGGGAAGGAATATATCCTTATAAAACATTTCTTCTGGAATCATTTAGGAGACTGGACTCTAGCCCTTTCTTTTGAGAGGCTCCAACCAGCATCCATCTATGAATTACTGTGATGGTGCCCCTGTGGGATAGTTTGAGACAAGTGTCCAATCCATTTAATAGACGGAGCATTCTGACCCTTCCGGCGGCGTGCCTCCCCACCTTGCGATCAAACTCTAAGGCATCTTTCCAGTTGATGCTGTCTTCTTCTCTGGCTCCACTAAAAATAATGCCAGCCCTTGCAGAATAAATCATCAATCCCCGAGGGTGGCTGATGTGAGTAATTCACACGAACCTCAGACCCATCTTAGATTTAATAATGCTTTATTGAAGTTACAGAAGTATTTCGTGTTATTTTTTTTTTAAATACTGAAAAGCACACAAAGGAAAATAAAGTTATCCATAATACCATCATGTACAATTAATAGTCCACACTGGATGTCTGTTCCTCTGGGGCTTCGCCTCCACCTCCACGCATGTATGTACACACACACGTACACCCACATACAGATTATTTTACTAAATGGGGATTATAGTGTGCACCTCTTGCTTTTGTAACCTGCTTTGTCAGATTAATCATTTATTCTGAGCAGTTTTCCTTTGCCCTCAAATGTTGTTTTAATTAATTGCACAATATTTAATTGAATGACTGTACTGTATGTTAACCAATTTCGTATTGTTCATTTGGCTTATAGTTTTTCATATTCAAATTAACAGTTCAGTAGCCAATTTTATACATGCATCTTCATTGCAAATATGATGATTTATAAGGACAAATTCCTCGTTGGAATTATTGGGGTGTAGGCTATGTGCATATTTAATACTCTTGAGAAGTATTGCCAAATCTCCCTCAGAAAAGTTTGTACTAATTATACCCCTGCCAGTAGTGGATGAGATTGCCCATACCCTTGCCAACTCTGGATATTTTAATTAGTGAAACTATCTCCTGGACTTCTTTCAAAGATTTATTTTAGTTAATATATCTATTTCAAACATTTAGAAGAGAAAACAATTAAGAGAGACCCATATAAATGACGACCAAGATTAAAGGGATAATAATATTTTGCCATATTTGCTTCGTCTCTTTCATTTTTAGAGAAATAAAATGTTACAGATGCATTTATGCACTCCCATCCCTTATCCCTGCCACCAGAAGTCACCTCTTCTCGGAAATTGATATTTCATTACCACACATATTTTACTACATAGGTATGTATAAATAAAGTCTGTATGAGTGTGTTTTTGCGTTTTATATAAAGGATATATTGAGAGTGTCCTTTTGCAGCAAAGTGAGCATTTGTTTTTAAGATTTACCAGTGTGATTACATGCACATTTAGTTCATTATTTCACTTTCTGCATAGAACTCCATTGTGTGACTAAATCACAGTTTATAATTCATTTCCGGGCCCGGCTAGATAGCTCAGTGGATATAATTCATTTCCCTTCTGAGGGCAGGTTGGATTGCTCCAACATTTTTGCTACTACAAACAATGTTAACCTGATCATCCTAGTACATGTGTCCTGGGGCACATGTGTGAGATTTTCTCTTGCGTAGATATCTAAAAGTGGAATTGCTGGGCTTAGAAATGTGTATTTTCAACTTTACTAGGTATCAGCACATCACTTTCTAAGATGCTTGTGCCATTTACACTCCCATCATGTGCAGAGTTTCCATTTCTGTGGATCTTTGACAACATTTGGGATTGGGATTATCAAGAGTTATTAAAGTTTGGGAGTGAAAAGGAACTGATGGGAATGAAAGGAATCCAATTATTGCATTAATTGCATTTTCCCTGATTACTAATGAAGAACTAATAAAATATTATTTCTTGGCCTGGATTTCCTCCTATGTGAATGAGAGGTTAATGTGTACCTATATTTCTGTCTTGAAGTTTGTGTTTTTCTTATGATTTGTAGGCATTCTTATGTATATTCTAGATATGATTTATGGGTTGTAAATATTTTCTTCCTAACATGGTTTGTCCTTCTCACTTTATTTATGGTGCTTTTTGTCATACAGCATTTTAGTTTGGTAAAATTTATCTCCTTTTTTTTCCTTTAGGGTTCTTATTCATTTTGTCTTGTTTAAGAATTCCTTCCACATACTGAGATTAAAAAGTCATATTTTTTAACTAAAAATTTTACAGTGTTGCTTACAGTTGGCTCTTTTAATTCAAATAGAATTAATTTTTGTATTTAGTGTGTGGTAGGCTCTAATTTTATCTTTTTTTTCCTCCTCTGATTAGTCCTTTGTCCCAACACCATTTAGTGTCTGGACCACTCACTCCCACTCTTTCTGGGCTCCTCATTGTGTTCCTTTGTGTCTGTCCCCTCACCTGTGCCTCACTAATTCAGGTTTTATAGCTTGTAGTTTTGATATGTTGGGGTGAATTCCCTACACCCCCGCCAGATTGCCTTGGCCCTTGTCCCTTTACCCATCCTCATGGCTTTTAGGATCAACTAGCCAGGTTTCATTTAAAAAGTGAGATTTTGATTGGAATTGAATGAAACTAATAGATTAATTGGGAAGAATTGCCATCTCTAAGCTATTTAGTTTTCCCAACACTAACATGACATATTTATTCCTATGTTTAGCTTTTCTATAATATTCTTCAGGAGAGTTTAAAATTTCCCCCTACATCTTTTATTGTACATCCTGTATTGGATTTGTCTTTAGGTACCTTATAGTTTCGTTGCTATTGCATAGTATCTTTTTAACAAAATATTTTCTGATTCTTTGTTGTAGGTGTATCAGAACTTACCATTTTGTACACTGAGTTTATAACCAGCATTCTTGTAAAACTCTCTTATTACTTTGAGTGTATTTTGGGGGAGGTAGGTTCTGTTATATTTTATATGTAGACAACATAATAGTAAATAATGACAGTTTTGTTTTTCCTTTTATGATCCATATACTTTTTCTTTTTCTTTCCTTTTTGCATTGACTAGTTCTTCCAGCACAATATTAAATAGAAGCAGTGTAAGTGGGTGTCCTAGTCTCATACCTCACTTCAAAGATATGATTTGATCTAATGTTCTATACATCTGAGCAATACCTTCCCTCTGTTTACCACTCCCATTTACATAGTACTGCTGTCTAGTAATTTAGTTCCACCTTGTCTTTATATATGCATATATAATGCCAAAATAAACATTGTATATCTATATCAATCTTTTTATGTATCTACACATTAGATTTTACCCTCCCATTCACCAATATCTTTGCTCATTATGCTATTTTCTTGCATGTTATTCTTTCTTCCATATCAATATCTTTTTTGATGAATTCTTATCATACTTATTTCACCTGAACTTGAGTGATAATCTCTTCTTTATTTTTCTGAGGGAGTCTTTATTTCAACCTCAATTCAAAGTAATAATTTAGCTATGTATTTATAACACTTGAATATATTATTCCATTACCTTCTAGCTTTGATAACCTTCTAGCATTGATCATCTAATTGCTGTTTCTTGTAGATAATCTGTCTTCTCTCTCAGGATGCTTTTAAGATTTTTCTCCATAATTTTTGGTCTTTTGATATTTCACTAGAATGTGTATAAGTTGAATTTACTTTTATTTATCTTTCTCAGATCTCATTGAAATTCATGACTGAAAATTTGTGTCTTGTGTTAATATTGGAAAATTTATTATCCTTTAGCTCTTCAAATACTGTCTTTTCTGATTTTCTACATTATCTCTTTCTAGAACTCCCATTAGATATATTTTAGAGCGTTTCATTCTGTCCTCCATGTCTTTTAACTTTATTCATATTTTCTATCTCTTGCTGCAGTTCTCTGGGAATTTCCTCAGATGTGTCTTCCTGTTCACAAGTTTTTTCTTTAGTTGTGTCTAATCTAATAGCTAACTTATCTACTGCTTCTAATTTCAATGATTATATTTTTCATTGCTATAAATTATATTTGTCATTCTTTCAAATCCATCATTTCTTTTTTATTATACCTTATTGTTTTGTTTCTTTACATACCTTTTCTTTCTTTAGATACTTTTCTATTATTCAGGTTTTGAGGACTCTATTCCTCTTGTTTATTGTATCTGCTGACGTTTCCCTATTATATATTTCCCTGTTATCATTCCTTGCATGATTTTAACATTTTGCTTTTAAGCTCAATTTCAGTTGTGCTTGTTTTTTTTTTCTATGGAAATGCAAAATAATTTGGTTTGTGGGAGTGGCCTCAGAGAGTAGTTTTATTTGGTTCTCTTACTTGGCCCAGAGCTATTACTAGGATTAGTTTGAACATTTATTTCTTGGCCTAGGGGTTCTTGAACCACATATGTAATGTAAAGTCAGACCATAAGTCCATTTAACATAGAGACTTGGGTTTCGATTTCTCAGGGTTTTACTTTTCTCACTTAGGGCCAAGCAGAGGTAGAAGCTTCCTTGTTATCTCCTTGTGCTGTTGAGTTAAATTGTGTGCAGTTGACTTTTTAACTAAGGTTGAAGTCCTTCAAATATCCTAATGGAGGGTCTTAATTCCAACTCCTGTCTACATGTGCTTTTAAGACCTTATCTCCTGTGCCTGAGTGGACGTTAAAATCTCTCCATTAAATCTTCTAGGTTACCAGGACTAGTTATTGCCCCTCTCACTGTTGCAGTTTCAGTTCACATACTTAGCCTTTTGTTTTTCCTTCCTTCCTTTTATTTCTTGCGAGTTAAGCAATATATCTTTAAAAACATATTTGAAAATATACTCCTATACCTTACCTAGTTTTTCTAGAAATTTGTAGCAAGAGGTTTTCCTAATTCTGCCATCTTGCTAGAGTAATGGATTTTGAATGACTTTTACAAGGAGAATATTCTAAAAAAGGAAAGCATCAGATATTCCCTGGGGGAACACATAGAGTCCTCCTAGACTTCATAAATGTGATATTCCTAGTGGAGAGGTTAGTAGGAGTCCTGGACTGAGCATAGGGGAAGACATGAAGAAGGAAGTTGCATTCATGGGCAATTACCTTCTGTACCTTAGGTAGTACAGGAATGCTCAGCTAATGGCAGTACACTTGGGAAAGTGATCACTGATTAGTCCTTACTACCAGCTCCCCAAAATATCTTGCCTGAAGTGACTGAGTCCTTTTAAGAAACAAAAGAATCAGAATCATCAAGCGGGGAGATGGCTCTCAAGTTTTAGTGGAGATGAATTCTAGAAATAAAGTGGGAGCAACAGAGGTGTTGACAGTAGAAGTTCAAGGATGCAAGCTTTCTTCTAGCTTTAAAAATGAAAAGGGGGCCGGCCGTATAGCCCAGTGGATAAGGGTGCTGGTACACCACATGGGAGGCCCCGGGTTCGGTTCCCGGGGACCTCTCCAAGCAGGCAGATGGCCTTGAAAAAGGCAAGCTGCCGTGGCCGGGGCAAAGCCGCCATGGGCAAGGCAAAAAGCCGCCACAGGCAGGGCAGAGCTGCCATGGGCATGGCAAGTCACCCGTGAAACATGGAGCTGCCACTCACGAATCATCGAGCTGAGCAGCCCGCAAAACACAGAGCCAAGCAGCCTGCAAAACACGGAGCTGTGCTGCCCGCAAAACAAGGAGTGGAGCTGCCCGTGAAACGGAATGGAGCCACCCACGAGCGGGGCTAGCCACCTGCGGGGAGGGCCGACTCAGTGCGTCACCACAAAGCCGGGGGGAGACAAGAAACAGACATAGAAGAACACAGAAGAATGGACACACAGCAAGAGCAAGCAGAAAGGGGGGGGGGGATATGTAACAAAAAAAATGAAAAGGAAAAGGAAATAGAAGGAGAAGCAGGAGTGAGGATATAAGGGGTTGAGTACAAAATGTTAGTATAGGAGTTTTTACTGGGGGTGAAGACAGTCTGGAAGGGGAAATGCTATTCTTCATGGGGCCTCATGACTACATTTCTTAGTATGGAGAAATCCTTGTCTGAGAACCATTTGCTAAGCCTTAAGTTGATGATATTGGATTGTGGTTACCCTGGTGGAAGCTTTCAGACTGGGACCTCCTTCCAATCTCTGCTAAGAATATTTTCTTTTATATGCATGGAACTCCATGTAGGGCTATGAGTACATCAGAAAAACAGAGGTGCACCTTGCACCTCTGGGTTCACTCCAGGTCCCAAAGGCTATGACCTACCAGATAGGAGGGAGGAAAATGAAAGGCAGTGTGTGGTGGGGCAAGAGCAGTCCACTGGGAGTTACTTCATTCTTAGTTATGATGCTGATGAGTTGTGTGATCTTGAGCAAATATTTGGTCATTCTATACCAGTGGTCTTGACTGGGGGTGATTTTGCCTCCCCCCCCCCCCCCCGCCAAGGGACTATTTGGCAGTGTCTGGAGATATTTCTGAGTGTCACAACTAGGTGATTGCTTCTAGTATCTAGTGGGTAGTGGCCCCGGATACTTTTAAACATCCTACAATGCATGGGACTGACCCCACAATGAAGAATTATCCAGCCCCAAATATCAGTAGTGCTGAGGCTGAAAAACCCTAGTCTACACCAGTTTTTTCATTTATAAAATGGATGGGTTAGAAGAGGTTGTTTGGATGTAAATGACTGGGTTTGGTCAGGTCTATATTCAAATTATCCATCTATCTAACACAAGGCCACTTTTATCCACATCATAACGACAGAGACATGAATCAAATGAAATAAGTTGAAAACATTTTCTTTTCTACTAAAGAAAAAAATCTTGTGCTCAAGATATTGTGAGATTTGCACATTTACAATGACCACTGTGAATGCCTCCACACTCTGGATCATTCATCTTGTCATTTTACATTTGCAAGTTGCACTTGTACCTGTGAGGTGATCCTTGCGGAGTTAAGGATTCTCACTGAGCTCAACTGATTATCCCTAGAACAGGTTTATCACTTCCAGCTTCTCCCATATCACCTTCCCAGCACAACTCAGATCCTAAGAGCCCATGTCCTGTTTGTGTCTATTTGGTTTTGCATGTAGTTATTCAGACATTTACTGATTCATTCATCAGTCTTGTATTCAGCACTCACAAGGCATAAGGGAGTTCATTTGTTGCTATGGAGAATACAAGGATGAATAAGTCAAGCCCCTTGCAATGTAGTGGGGGTAAAGAAATCCGTACAACACAGTGCCTGAGGCAGGGAATCCTAAAGTGCCAGAGGTACTTAAAGGAGAGAGAGGTCACGTTGGCCATGTGATCACAAAGGACTTCATATAAGAGGTGTCATAGGAACTGGGAATTTAAGTCTAAATAATCTTTTGATAGGGGAATATGAAAGGAGGGGGAAAGAAGGGAGAAAGAAAAAAATGAGAAATAGAATGAAGGAGGACCATTCCAAGGCACATTTAGGGAGTGGTGAGCAATTCCGCTGCATTGGAGAAGGTTGAGAGTGCTACAAAGTACTTGGGGATAGCACTGGGAGCATAGACTGGTGAGGTCATTTTGTTCATCCCCAGTCCTTGAAATAAGGGCTTGGATTGGATGACATTTATTTTTTTATTTATTTTTGGATGACATTTATGTTTACTTTCAACCCTAAGATGCTAAGATCTCACAATTCCATATATTTCATAGGCACTAGAAAACTCATTCACTCATTCATTCAACAAAAATATTTGGTTAATGATTATTTACCAGCCCTTGTTTTAGGCACTGGGGTTACAACATGAAACAAGCCCTTGAATTCTATTGCTTGGAAGGGTGGGTACAGGGGGCAGTGAACTGTTGTGGTAGAAACTGGAACAGGAAGGTGGACTACGAGCCTCTTCCCATCTTCTGAGCAGGAGGTATAAAATTCTGGACTCAGATGGTGGTGGTGCAAATGGAGAGGAAAGGCAGGTTGTAAAAGTAGTGCAGAGGAAGAAAAAAGTGACAGAATCGGGGAATGGTTGGCATGGGAGGTGGGCAAGAGGAAGAGTCAAAGAGGCTCCCAAAGTTTCGTGCTTGAGTTAGGGGGAAAGTATGATGCTGTAAAAAGAATTAGAGACCTGGGAAGGTGCTGGTCTTGAGGGAAAGATGAGGAGGTTGTTTATAAACCAGCGGTTTCATGGTTCTATCGGGCCATCCAAGTGGAGGAGTCCATTGAGCAATTGTAAATGTGGTAAATGTGGTGCTGGACTTTGAGAAGAATTGGGCTGAAGATAGAGACTTTGGAGTCTTCCAGATATTAGCTTTAGTTGAAGTGGTGGATGAGATCACTGAGAGAGTATATGCCTAGATAAGAGGGTAGAAAGCAGATTCTGAGGAATGTGCACAGTTAGGAGGTGGAAGAAGTGAAGAACAAGATGGAGGAGCAGTGAGGGAGGGTGGGAGGTGGACGGTGGATTGGAGATGCTCGGGAGAGGAAGGAGGGAGGTGAGGGAAGCCAATTCATTCTGAGTCCCTGATGCATCAGAACACTTACACACCCTAAGAGCCTTCAGGGAAACAGACTTCAGTTTAAAAAAAAAAATCCTTGAAATGTATTTAGCTATAAAAGTGTTTAGCCACCTGATCACTTTATCATTTCTTAGTGCCTCAGCCAGAGGGTGAGAAGAGAGAGGGAGAGGAGGAGGCTTTCCAGTGAGTCATCCCTCCTGTGTGTTAGAAGTTCTGCTTAAAAGGTTTACCCCAAGAGAAGGCTGCTTAATTTATTTTATAATAGGTTCCTGGAGCACTGTGGCAACAATAGGACCATAGAAGTTACAGCCTTCGCCCCTCAGAGGTATACCACCCAGGGGAAGACCTTTGGGGCCTGTCTGATTCATTTTATCTGTGCCATTCTGTTCCCCATAGCCTGGATGACCGAGCGGCCGTGTGGGGATTTGTAGCGCAGACATATCCAGGCAAAGGTACTTTGAGTCCTTCTCCTCTGGGTCTAGCACAGAGGAGGCTCTGTGCCCATCTGCCTGACCCTCACTGAATCCTGACCGACTTCATGCTCTTTGGCTCTGGGCCCTCGAAACCACTCTTATCTAGCGCTCGGCATCGGGGTCAGGCCACACTTAGTCCTTCAGATTGCACCTTGCAGTACGGTGCGTTGGTAAGTGTGGGACCTCTGCCATCAGGCAGGTCTGACTGCCAGGCCTAGCTCTTCCACCTCCTAGCTGTGCAGTCTTAGCTGAAGGACTCAGCGTCTCTGATCCTCCCTTGCTTCATCTGGAAATTGGTGAAGCTAACTATACCCGGCTCATGGCATTCTTGTGCAGGTGAACTGTAGTAACACATACACAGCTTCTGGCTCTTCCGTAAATGCTAGTTATTGTTGCTTCTGTGAAGCCTTTTTTCTTTCATTCTTCTGCTTAGCTCTCTTTTTGTTGTGATGTTTTCAGAATTCCGTTCCCTCCCCCCACCCCCAATGTTTTCCACTCAAAAAATGTAATTAATTTGAAAAGACTTATAACTTAACACCCCTTAGCGAGCCTCTGTCTGGCTCCCCGGGCCTATGACGGCCCCACATGTTTTGGTTGTGCTGGTATAATTCCCTCCTGGAAAGAGGGAGCTGTCTTTTGACATCATGTGCAATGCCTGGTGTCTATCTCTGCAGACAGAACAATACGGCACTCACACCGGCGTGACACTCTGAGCTTACCGCGCGTTTGCACACACATCATCTCAGCATCATTCTGTCTGGGTTTTTCACCCCCAGGGAGCGGGTGCCTGGCTTCAGTTTTTAGACGTGTGTGTGTGTTTGAAGGATTGTTTCTTTTCTTTTAACACAAAAAGCTAAAGTTTCAAAGCAGGTGGGGTGTGGGTTAAACACCGTTCTAAATGGCAGGCCTGCTGTTCGTGGGGAGGAAGAGTGGCCTGGACGTTTAAAAATAACCTGAACATTATAGACTCCTGTGAATTCTACAGCCCAGAGCACTGTGAGTCTGTGGGTGTTTTACCTGCTGGAGTGCGGGCAAGAAAACAACAAGTTGAGAGTCAGGAGGATTTAAATTTGCAGAATCCTTTAGTGGCACGTGTTGGCAGCAGAAGTATTCAGGAAAGGAAGAATTAAAGCTAGACCTGAGGATCAGAGCTGATGTTCCTGAATGGTAGCAAGAGTGATACCCTTGGATTTGGGTCTGCAGTGCAGTGGACCCTCGTTTTCTGCTAGTGAACAGCTATCTACCCCCTCATCCCGCTCCTCTCCGTCACCCCTCCAGAGTTTGGCTGATCACTTTGCTGGAGAGCTACTGGAGACCAACCCACCAGGGGGGTCAGGAGTTGGGACATTCTGGGTAGACTTGGCCATTCATTGGAAAACAAGTAAATAGTGTGTAAAACCATGCTCATTGTGAGTTGATTGTGGGCAATAGCATAGCCATTGGATTTTAAGCAGTTTTAAACCGTTTTTGAACTAGGACATGGCAGTTCAGAACTGCAGCAGCAGACGCAGCAGGTGGAGCTAATAACATCCTCATATTTTGGAATATAATGCACTTGAGAATCTGTGGTCTCATTTGGTCTGTCAGCAGCCCCCTGAGATTCAGAGGGCAGGCATTACTGTTGATTTGTGCACGTGGGGTTATATACCTAACCAGGACTGAAGTGCAAGTCTCCTGTTGTTGTCTCACACCTTGAGGACTTGTTTATTCTGAGGCTCTTCACCACCCACTGTAGACTCTGGGCAACTTCCTGCCTCTTGGAATTTTAGGGTCATCATGAAAGAAAGTGGCTAATCCAAATCTCTATTGATGATATCCGTGAGAGGCCCTAACGTGGGTTGGTTAAGAAAATGGGTTTTGGAGACACTGCTATGTCACTCACCACCTGCCTGACCCTAAGGGAAATCAGCTAGTCTCTTTCAGTCTTGCTTTTCCTATCTATAAAGTAGGAATTATAATAGTACCTCCCACATAGAATTATGGGTTTAGCCTGGTGCCTTGCACATATCTACTCAATACCTAATTGCAATGAACATTATTAATAACCCAGTAGCCTGTACTTTTCTTCATAATTATTCTTGTTGGATGGATGTCCATTTTTCTCTTTGAATTTTATAGTCCTGAAGTTTGCAATATGAATTTATGACTTTTTAGAGAATAGAAATCATTTTGACAAAGGGCAAATAGCACAATAGGAAGCTTTGGGTTATCATACTAATACTTGACTACTTTATATCTGGTTGTATTGTTTTGAAGAGTGTACCTGAGTTATGTGAAAAAATTAGTCTTTAAGGGAAAGCGCTGTATTATAAGTATATCTCCGTGCATATGTATGTCTGTCCAAGGGATTGGCTTGTTAAGGGTTGCTGGAGTATTTAAGAAATTCTCTCTCTTAATTGAGAACCCTGTTTCCACCTTTTCCCTTTTTAAATGCCACCATTGGGAATATTTAGAAATATTCAAAAGAGCTTATAATTTGTCTTATTTGAATTTACTGTATTAAGCCTGTTTGAAAGCTCTCAACAGCAGAGGAAAATTACTTGCATATGTATATGTACTTGGCTGGCAGAACTCGAGATCAGATTAAAATCTAGTGTGTGCCTTTTGCATATAGGTGAAAGTGTGTGTGTGTGTAGGGTATGTGTTTCTTTTACATGTACTACTTCAGAAGAGCAAGAGGCATGATGATGACATTTGTAGAGAGAAGCAATACTAAGGCTGTAGTTGATTTTTTTAAAGCAGAATTTTATTCTTCTAATTTTCATTTTCTGTGAAAAAAAGAGGATCTGAGAAAATATTCTTTATGTAGGGGTTCTGAATGTCTCTTTAGTAACTGATTCCCCAAATCTTACTTCAACTATATTTTTAAAGAACAGGAAAGACTTCTCGTAAGATAATGAACCTATAATTTAATGGTTGGTAAAATGAGGGTGAAGCTGTTATTGTGCTTGAAGAGCTCCCCCTGAGTTAGAGTCACCTAATCTCCTACAAGGAAGGTGTATATATATATATACATTCTTCATGTAATAGGAAAGTGAGAGTTCAGCCCAGGAGGAATATCTGGGAACATCTGGCAACAGAGCAGAGACTCTGGATCAGAGTCACAGTGTGTTAAAGAATGGGCAGCCCCTCAGAGAGGGACCAGATACCTGACTCATGTCATTGTCCCAAAAGTTGTAGGCGATTCATTTATTCATTATTCATTCATTCATTAACTATGTATTTAGTAAAGGCCAACTATAAGGGCAACATAGTGCAGGACTATAGGTAATAAAATGAAGGGGAAGAAGCTCACACTGTAATTGAGGAGATAAGGCATACATAATAAAAATTTAAATAAGAGCATAGTGGTTAAGATACATTTATGACAACAATGACTGTGAGTAAACAAAATGGTATATGAATGATACAAAAATTGTGAGTTTATAGGAAGTGTATGTAGATCATGGAGTTAGAGAGATTATGGAAGGCTTCATGAAAGAGGTAGACTTGAACTGGACAATGTCTTGAAGGATGCCTAGGAGTTAAAAAAGCAGAAAAAGAGGAAGAATGTTCTTGGTCAGGTACTATGAGCAAGGGCTTTGAGGTAGGAGTAGGCACAATGTGTTTGTTGTAACCCTGGTTGGAAGGGAGAGTTAATACTTCGGCACATGAGGAGATAATGATGGAAAGATGGGCTGATGTCAGATTGTCAGGATGTTTGGCCATTTTTTAAGGCAGGGGGCAGCTGCTGTAATTAAGTGTTTAAGCAACAGGGAGAAGGATGGAAACTGCAACTTCATGAGGGGGATTTTGCTTTGAAGGATTATAATGACTTTACTTTTAAACACATGAATTGATGTGATGGAGGACCATCCATATGGAGGTACCCGTTTCTTAACTGGACATTTGGATCTGGAAATGAGTTGAAAGGTGAGGGCTAGAGATGAAGATGTGGGCATGGAGGGGATAACTGAAATTGTGGGTAAGGATGCAAAATCTAAGAGAGAGAAGTTAGGGAAGATAGAGGGCTGAGGATAGGCCTGTGACGTGCTCCTACGATAAGGTGAGAGGAAGAAGAGGAGTAAGAGGAGGACACAGTGAGAGACTAGAAGTTTGGTGATTGGGACACCGAGAGGGGAAATCTGAGAAGGAGAGAAGATCATGGTGCCAAATGCTGCAGAATGGTCAAGGAAAAGGGGGTAAAACAAGGACAATAAGTAGTAGGCCTGTGGGTGGGTGAGGGTGTCTTAGTGCAATTTCTGGGGAGTGGAAGGGGCAGAGCCTGCAAATGGCCAGCCACACATTCTTCAAAGCCCAGGTGTACATTTCAAAACTGGCCTTAAGTCCAGATCATATGGAATGTCTTATTCACTCTTATTATTTTATACCAGGTGGGTGTAACCAGCTGCTCAGTGTAGGCGAGCGTGGGAGAGAGAGGGTGTGGTGATGGACAGGTGGTGGCTTAATCGGCTGATGATTCCAACTCAAAGCCCTGTAAGAGGCAAGATTGGTAGGTGTGGGAGGATCTAGTTCTTTCATCTGGCCCTTCAGGGTCTTCTCAGCTCTGTTTGGGCATGGGCTGCTTTTCCTGTTATTCTGACATTATCTCCAAGAGTGAAAGAAACGTGGCGGGGGTGGGGGGTCAAGACAAGCAAGTTCAGAATGTAAGCCGGGTACCTTCTCTCCTTTGCCCCAGCCGCTGACGCAATGCCTGACATGTGGAAGGTGTTCATTTTATGTTTGCTGAATGAGTGAATAAGCCTGAGCCCACCCCAGGCTGAGCAAGCTTAGCAATGTGTGGGCTCTGTTTTGTTTTCTGAGTCAAGAGGCCAAGGGGGCGGATGGATGGGCGTGTTTCCGTCAATTGTTCTCACCCTTATACTGCTGCACCCTCTGCCCTCCCTGGGGAATTGTCCTATGGCGCTTTGCCTGTGCTGGGCAGCAAGGTTGGGCCCCAAAGGTGGGAGGTGAGATGGACAGTGGTAGGGCAAGGATTCTCTGCTGTCTTGGGCTAACCTTTGAACCACACACACTGACTTTCCTAATAAAGGTTACTGTCTGTTAGGTTATAGTATTTGGCTGTTGTCCAGGTGGAAGAGTGACCTCCTCTTACGGAAAAGAACTTGAGGTGGTAATAGACACATTGACTATCCAGAGGCTCTATCTAGGTGATCCTGGCTAAGTTGAAAGAAAATAAACATGGAGACAGATTAATTCATCCCACACACACTGCAGACCCTCCAAAGCCTGGGCACATATGCCCCATGCTGCTTCTCTATGCCTCCAAAACTTCTTCATGCTTTCTCCAGACTGCCCTCAGGAGAGGGTCTGATTCATGCAGCCTCCCTGACAGGAGGTGAAATGTGTGTGTTCCTGGTTGGTTTTGCAAAAGAATGGGAATGTAGATTTTTCTGTGGAACTTCCCTATCACAGAGCTGCTGCTGCTCGTGGTAGCTGGGCAATCATTTGGAAGGGATACACAGAAGCAGGACCCCTGCCCAGGATCCTGCCCAGGTGAGCCCTGAAACCATACCTAGTTCATGTCAGGTGTGATTTGGGGCCTTGACCATCCATGCACATAGGATAGGCAGCCTGAG
>PVKH010013546.1:0-16814 GCA_004027955.1 Chaetophractus vellerosus | reverse complement strand
CACACGTACACACACGCACACACAAGCCATGCACACGCACACACGCACACACACACACGCATAGACGCATACACACCCCACACACATTCACGTACCACACAGCAAACGTGCACACACATCACATACACACACCACACACATGCACAATGCACACGTATGCACTCATAGGCTCACACACGACCACACGTATGCACGCAGCACACATACACACTCATAGGCTCACACACAGCACATGTGTATGCACACCGCACGTACACACGTTCACACACACTGCTGCTCCCACGTGGGGCTGGCCTGGGTAGAGGCCTCTCTTTGCCGCCCACAGCCTGCGGGTCACATTAGCACGGCTGAGATGAACCTCTGCCCCAGGTGTAGACTGCAAACAGGAGTTTAAGAAATTCACCCAAGGAGATGAAATCCAGGACCTTGGTGGCCCGTCAGCCCGGGTTTCTCAGAGCTTCTCCCTCCACCACCAGCTGCATCTTCTGCTGTGGTCCTTTGAGTGGGGCCAGCGTTAGCCGAATGCCCCCCGCTTTAACCCTCTTGCGTCTTGGGGCTGCTCTCTGCTCAGCCCCCGCCCCTCCTTCTGCTTTCTCTAGCAGAGCTTCTGTGACGTGTACGTGGCTCTCCCCAAAACACAGCAACCACCAAGTTCCCCAGCGGGTCTTAGGCTTGGCGTTTTATTCTAAAATTTGGGGAGGAAAAACTGATTAAGCATTTTCCAAATGAGGCCATTCATTTAGGCATTGACAGCTATTAATATGGCATCATGAATTAAGTTAATAAATGAATCAATCGACTTAGTGGAAAAATCAGATCAAGCAGATAACAAGCTTGCTGGTTCTGGCCTGATTAAGTGGGATGACTAGAAAGGTCAAATGAGTACATCAGAGTAATGAAATCCTTTTATCTGGGTTCTGTGGGATGGAAGCATTCACGGAACAGGAAAGCCCCATGGCCTAAACCCAGAGTGGGAATGGGTGATTGAGCTGCAGTCGGGGAGTGCCAGGGACCTGGCTGCTGTCCTCAGCTCAGGTTTGAGAAGTCCTGCCAGGTCAGGTACAAGGCCCAGCTATGGGCAGCTGTCCTAGGCTCCTCTTGCTGCTGCACAAGTTATCACAAATTTAGTGGCTTAAAACTAAATACAAATTTATCATCTCACAGTTCTGGAGGGCAGAAGTCTGAGCTGGTTTTCACTGGGCCAGAGTCAAGGTGATAGCAGGGCTGCGTCCTTTCTGGAGGCTCTAGGAGAGACCCCGTTCCTTGCCCCTTCCAGCTTCTAGAGGCCGCCGGCATTCCTTGGCTTGTAGCTTCATTCCTCAGACCCCTGCTTCCACTGCCACGTCTTCTTCTCTGGCTCTGACTCTCCTGCCTCCATGTTTCAATTATAAAGTCCCCTGCGATTACATTGGGTTGACCAGATAATCCAGGGTCATGACCCCATTGCAAGCTCCTTAGCTTAAGCACAGCTGCAAAGTCCCTTTTGCCACATGCGGTCACGTACTCACAGGTTCCTGAAATTAAATGAGGACATCTTTGGTGGGCGGCACATTAGTCTGCCCACCACCAAGACACAAAGTCGCTGCCAGATTTTCTGAAGCCATGATTTCAAGTCTACTCAAGCTCTTACAATGGACGTCATTCCTTTGGATTAAGGCTTGGCTTCCAGAAAGCACTGGCTACCACAGGGAGCTACGACCTGGGGAGACACATAGCATGCCTCCGTGAACACCTATCATTAGAAGATGGTGGCTGGGTTTAGCGAACGGCCTACGAACAGGAGGTGCTCTAATCACCTGCCGGGAGGTCAGGTGATAACGCTCACCATGTTGGGCTCCGGACAAGACAAAACACTTTGAACTTACAATCACTTCTGCCATAACATATGTTAGCTGGAGACAGAGTCCAAAATCAGAGAGAACTATACTAAGTACCTATTCTCAGTCTTGCATTTTTCTCATGATTTACCTCTACCAACAGTGCTTCCTGGGCACTTTGTAGGCCCAATGCCTGGGGGTAAAGTCTATAAGGGGGAGAATCAAAGCCGGTTCTTAGATCCCATGTCCCAAATGAGTAGCTTATGACGTGGGAGTCAAAAGCTGGATGGTCATGAGGGAGTGTAGGACTCCGGAAAGCACAGGCGGTGGCAAGGGAGAAGAGTTCCGGGTGCGGGCAGGAGCACGTATACAGCTGATTCTCATTATTCACAGTCGTTGTGTTCTATGACGTCACCGTGAACACTGAACCAGCAAATACGGAACCATCTCTCCTAGGGAAACACAGGGTGTGGGTCCTACCAGCTTCTGCAGCATTTCCCTCTACTGATGAACACATAACCTTGCTCTGTGTTTCTGTTCAAAGACATCTGGTTTAACATATGTTGTTCATTCGTTAACATCAAACTCATGGTCAACAGCCTTTTCACTCATGCTTAAACGAAGCTTACCTAACAAAGGTATTTTCTCCATCAGGCACACCCCAGCCTCTTGCTTGTAGCAACACTAGACAGGAACAGTTGGGGGCTATTTTAAACAGTGAAGTCACCACCAGAAAGCACAAATGTGAAAAAAACATGGCACAAGATAGACCGCAGAAAAAGAAGACTTGACCTCACCTGGGATGGTGTGCATGAGGCCACGCAAATTTTTTGCTGCTCTGTCCGTGTCCGTGAATGACCAGGAAAGTGCCGTGAGTATTGAGTTTGGGCTTACAGATAAATTTTAGCGAGTAGGCGAATGCATAAATACGGGATCCAAGAATAATGAGGATCAACTGTATTTGTGGAAGGGAAGGTTCCAGACGTGGCCAAGGAACAGTTGTAACTTGGACCAAAGAAAGTTTTATGCAGACCCATTTGCCCTTGGCTAGACGGGAAGACATAGAGAGTGAAGAGGAAAGTGTGGTTTAAGGCCTTTAGGTCTCCTTTCCTTTGCTCAAGGCAGCAGGCACAGCACATCCACAATCGACAGGCTGTTTCCTTCTATGAACAAAGAACTCTGTCTTTAACGCTCTGCCCTGTATTTCCCTTGTTCCTAAACCTCCCTCCCTCCATTTCCGCATTTATAAAATGAGAAGATACCTGAACAATTTAAAATTTCTATTATTTGGCGGGGTTTGATACGCAAGGCTACTTATGATTCTAGAGAAAATGATTTGTTTCCCTGGGAAATATTAAATTAAAATCATGACTAGATGATGTCTCAATATGAAATGAGGGTTAATATCAATAAAAAGAAAACAATCAGCAAAAGAATCCACGGATACACTGTTTATATTCTATTAAAATCCATCGCTTCTTGAAACCTATCACTACCCATCAATGCATTTAAAAATAGTTTGGGGGCCGACTGGATAGCCCAGTGGATAGGGCGTCGGCATACCACATGGGAGGCCCCGGGTTCGGTTCCCGGGGACCTCTCCTAGCGGGCAGACCGCCTTGAGAATGGCAACCGCCATGGGCGGGCCAGAGCCGCCGTGGGCAGGGCAAAAAGCTGCCACGGACAGGCAAAAAGCCGCCACGGGCAGGGCAGGTCGCCCGCGAATGGAGTGCAGCCAGCCACCCGCGAACTGAAAGCCGGCCGTGATGGAAGCAGAAGCCGCCCACAAGCGGGGAAAGCCACACCTGCGCAGTGACCAGTCTCGGCGCGTCCCCGCAGCGGGGGGGAAGGGGAGATATGTAATAAAATAAATAAATCTTTAAAAAAAAAATAAAAATAAAAAATAAAAATAGTTTGAACCTCTTCCATTTCTTAACAAAATCTCAGACTCAAAGGACATGCACCCATTTTTCCTGTAGTAACACTTGTGATCAACAATTAAATAAAAAACAATGTTTAAAAGTCAGCTCAGAACAGAATCTTGATTATAAGATGGTCTTTGCTTCCTGCTTTCATAAAACCTGCTTGCCTCTAGAATTTCTCCAGTCCTTCTGAATATCTGTGCTTCTCCGGCACATTCATGTGCTTAAATTTGGAGGTTATTTTCAGCACCTCTCCCTTTTAAGGGCTCCTTGAAACAACAAAAGTATTTATTTTAGACTACCTGTCAGGATTCCCGTGACTAAGATATTTGTAGTGAAGAGACATCTTTCTTGCTGGTAGCTCAGAGCAAATCACTATTTAGCTATATTTGATAAATCTAAGGGAGAGTCTTCCTAAATCACATCTAGACTCACCCAATATTCCCTGGAGCTCATATTTATAAGTAAAATAAAGGCAGAAATTGTTTTTCTCTTTTATCTTGCAGTAAGACATTGGTAGGACACCCTATTCTTTAATTTGTCCTTACTCTTAATTAGTTTTTCCAGAGTAATATTCTAAAGACCACTTAGTAAGAGAAGGTCATAGCATCTGGTAACCTAAGAATTCATGGTGGCCACAAATGATTCCCACCATGGAAGAAAACCACAGTTTAATACTGACCTTTCAAAGATAAATGTACATTTAGCATTTGGGAATATTACTCGCACTCTGGTTTGAAGATGCCTGCTACTCTGTACATTCAACACCTGATTTCTTAGGGCACAACATTTTTAAACCAGATTTAGAACAAAGATCTCATTAAATATCACCTGACTCACATTCCCAAAGTAAATCAATTGAAATGAAAAAAGGACCTGTTTCAAGGCATATTAAAAATAAAGCATCTTCTAGGGCTGCACCGCCATCTTGTGGCCGATTTTATTAAGGATTTTGGGGGAAGCTATTTTGAAGCAACAGATCTAATGACTGGTTACAAAGTGATAGTAATTGTGCTATATGCAAGTAGTATAGAGGAAATAAAACATAAGCTGCAATTTGAAGAATCTATCACAATAGAAGTAGAGCAAGCTATTTAATATGATTATGCATCATTTTACTTCAAGAAATTTTTTACACAAGAAATCTAGGTCAGATGTCACGACCATGAGTGGTTTTTGCTGCCCTCCACACAGCCCACGTCTTCCAGTAACTGCACCTCAGGTTTTCTCGAGCCCCTCGCGCCCTCGCTCAGCATCCATGTGTTTGGGTAGAATTCCTGCTCGGCCATCATCTCGTTTTGTCAGGAGCACGTGATCCAAAGCAGGGCCAGGCAGGTCACCCCCAGGGCTTTTGCTTGCTCCTGAGGAGAAAGGCTGTCTTTCTGCTGGCTCGTGGCGAGCCCGGAGAGCCGGTCACCTGCTGCAAAACGCAGGGGAAGCACGCCTGGGCACGGAGGGGGCCCGGAAAGCAAACCAGGACGTGAAGAGCGTGAGAAGCCTGGACACAATATTTGACCACCTGGACCTTCAGGCCACCGCAGGATGTTCAGCCAGGGGCCTTAATCCTGCACCAGGACAGACTGAGGACTGCAACAGGTGGACAGAATGTGGCACCAGCCAGCTGAAGGGCAGCCACGGCAAACTGTAAACAACTTTCAGATGGACACACACATACATCACATATGCACAACAATAAAGATACATTTATATGTAGCTCTGCAACTTGGTTCTACAGGTTCACTGAATAATTATGTCTAAAACAGAGTTCCCATACATCACCCTATTAGTAAACCCTGCATTTAATGTGGTACATTTGTTATGCTTTTGTAATTGCACTATTACCTGTAGTGCATCATTTACAAGAGGGCTCATTTTTTGTTTGCTTTTTAAAAATTTTATTCTAGTAACATATATACAATCTAAAATTTCTCCTTTTAACCATATTCAAATATATAATTCAGTGCTGTTAATTACATTCACAATGTTGTGCTACCAAGGGTTCTTAAGAAGCTAAAAAATATCAGAATAAACCAAAATAGCAGGAAGAAAATAAGAAAGATGAGGCAGAAATTAATTGAAATAGGAAACAAAAGAGAAAATCATAACACCAAAAATTGATTATTGGAAAAAAGAAATAAGCTTTATAAACCTCTAGCAAAACCAAGCGCGCACACGCACACAAATGCATAATGAGGGATCAAAGAGGCAACACTGCGACAGAACCAACACACATTAAGAGAATGATCATGAATTATGACGGTCAATTGTATGAAAATAAATTTATCAACCTAAATGTAATGGCAAATTCCAAAACTGACATAAGAAATAATAAACCAGAATAACCCTGTATTTTTAAAGAAGTTAAAATTTGTTATAACTCACCTTATAATAACTAACCACAGTCCTAGATGGCTTCAGATGGTGTATGTTATCAGACACATGAGAAAACACCAATATTGCACAAACTCACAAAATAGAGGTGGAAGGAACACTTATTTTATGAGGCCAGCATTACTCTGATACAAAAACCTGACATTACAAACCAGAAAAGAAAATTTCAGATGAAATCTTCCATGAACATAGATTTAACAGCCCCCAACAATATTAGCAAATAAAGTCCAGCAGTGCATATAAAAGTATACTGCATCATGACCAAGTGGAGTTTATTCAAGGAATACAAGTCTTGATGAAATAATAGAAAATCAATCAGATAATCTGCCACATTGCCAGAATGAGGGGAAAGCCAGATGATTGTCTCCATATGGACACAAAAACTCTTGACTAAATTCACCATCATTCATGATAAAACTCACAGAGAACTAGGAATAGAGGGAACTCCCTCGACCTGGTAAAATGTGCCCCGAAAGACACCTGCAGCTAACACACTGCTTGAGGCATGTGGAGTTGTGTACACCCCAGAAGACATCGCGTTCTTGCGCTCAATCCCATCCCTGTGGGTGTGACTCTTGTAAGCAGGGCCTCTTGAGGATGTTTTATGCAGTTGAGGTGCGGCCAACAGCATCAGAATGGGTCTTGGTCTATTCCTGGAGGCCTCATAGAGAGAAAGCCACGAGGAGGAGACAGAAGCAGGAGGCCAGAGTCAAGGGAACTGGAAGAGAACTGAGCGGAAATCACCATGTGACTTGAGGCAAGAATTCAAGCCAAGGAAGCCCAAGGGTCGCTGGCCGCCAGCACCAGATGTTACAGACTTTGAGGAGAAAGTGTTCCTGTGCCGATGCCTCGATTTTGGACTTCTCCCAGCTCAAAACCATGAGCCCATAAATCTCCATTGTTTAAGTCAAACCAGTGTGTGGTATTTATCTTAATAGCTGGGAAACTAAGACACTACTCTGTGGTGAAATATTGAACACTCTCCTCCTAAGCAAGTTTGGAAAGGAAGAAGTTACACTGCCTTTATTTGCTGATGATAGATTGTTTTTATGTAGAAAATTCTGGGAAATCTACAAGAGACCATACCAGAATTAATAAATGAATTTAGCAAAGTCACAGACTACCTGGTCAATATACAAAAATCAATTATTTTTCTATATACTAGCAGCAGACATTTCAAAAATAAATCTAAAAATTATTAGGTTTGCAATAGACACAAATATATAAAAAACTTAGTAATAAAATGTAAAATGTCTTGAAAGATCTGTACACTAACACCACAAAAATTCCACAAAGAAATTGAAGAAGACTTAAATAAATGGAGAGCCATGTGCATGGATTGGAAAAACAAATATTCCTAAAATGTGAATTCCTGCCCAAATTTACCTAGAGCTTCGATGCATTCTCAAGCAAATCCCCAGAAGACTTTTATTTATATATAAATGGATATGCTTTTTCTACAATGTATGTGAAAATACACAAGAGCTAGAATCTCTAAAGAAATCGTGAAAAATAAGTACAAGTTGGAAGGCTCATATTACCTAATTTTAAGACCCTCGATAAATCCAAAGTAATCAAGACAAGATGGTATTTTCATAGGGAAAAGTAGATGTGTCAAACAGAATAGAGTCCAGAAACTGAAATGTATGTTCTCTTAATTATTAATGAATACGTTTATGTGTCCAACAGTATAAACAATTCAAAACAGAGTTTCATTTTTCAAATGCATTAATAAAAAGTGCCTAACTCCATCCTCCAGGCAAAGGAAGAATTTGAATGGGGAAAAGAAGATTATGGTCTAGCAGAGAAAGAGGTCTAACACAAGTAGATGGAGATAGAGAATATATAAACAGCATATTCTACAAACAATACTATAACCAAAGTGCACAATAGCCCATTTCAAACATAACCAAAAAGGAATAACATAATACCTGGGACTCTTCTAATGCATCTCAAAGTTTAGCTCAACAACAGTAACCTATCCAACTTGCTGTGTATTTTATGCATATAGTGGGAGGAAGCAAGCAGGTTTTCTCAGAAAGAGAAGTTAAGTTTAATTTTAAACTATGAAGAGTCTTTTAAAGTGGTGCATTCCTTATTGATAGTTATACTATCTAACTTTTCAAAGTAAACATGGGGTCAAGTTATTGGAAAGTACACAGAATGCTTCTCCTACATTATTAATATCTGAACTATTAATATTTATTTTTTCCTGAAGGTTTTTAGAAAAGAAGCAGTGAAAATACTTTTCTTTGGATTCAAGTGGGAAAGGCCTTTTATGTATATCTTCTAATCAAAGAAATCCATTTCATGATTTACTTTTCACTTCAGCATCTCAAAGTTCTTGAAATCTGAATAAGAGAAACCAAACCAAAAAACCAACTACAAGAATTTTTGCATCCCTCTTTTCTTCCAATAGAATTTTTACTTTAAATATTTAGAAAAAGTTCTTAAACTTATTGTTTAAATCAAGCCAACTTATCTACCCAAATAAAGATCAATTGATGCAATCCAAAGCCAAATCTGAATCGTGCAGAGTTTGGTGAAGTGAACAGTCATGTAACACAATGCTCAATTGACTTTTGCAAGGGCCATCAACACATGGTGCCTGATTAAATAAGTAAATATATGGGAAAAATGAACCTCAACCCATACCTTACACTATACACAAAGTTATTAATTCAGGATAGATCATAAAGTTAAACATAAAGTTAAAATAGAAAGTTTTTAGGAGAAAAGGTAGGTGAACATCTCCATGAACTTTGGGTAGGCATAGATTTCTTAAATAATCAACAAAAAATTCTAAGCATTGAGATAGTGAAAAAGTGGACCACAATATAGTCGAGAATTTCTGCTCATCAAAAGATGAAAAAGTTAAGCATAGATTAGGAGAAAAATATTCTCAATATATAAACCCGACAAAGGATTCATGAACAGAATATATTTAGGATGACTATAGTTCAATAATCAAAAGAATCCACCCAGTAAAAATGGTCAAAAGTTTTAACAGACACTTCATGAAAGAAGATATATAAATAGCCAATGTGATGGTTGGGCTCATGTGCCAACTTGGCCAAGTTATGGTGCCCAGTTGTTTGGTCAAGCAAGCACTGGCCTGATCGTAACTGCGAGGACATTTCACGCACTTAAAATCATCAGTGAGTGGATTGCATCTGTGGCTGATGACATCCACAATCCCCTGAGGAGACTGCCTCCAGCAACGAGACCAGACCCATCCAATTAGTTGAAGGCCATAGAAGAGAAGGGATTGCAGCATTCAGAAGACAGAATTACCATCTCTACATCAGATAACCAGCTTTTCTGGGGAGTTCATCAGAGTTCCAGACTTACTCCCTACAGAGTTTGGATTTGTACATCCCCACTGTCCTGTGAGACAATTTAATAAAATCTCATATCATTTACAAATATCTCCTATCAGTTATTTCCCTAGAAAATCCTGT
Source organism: Chaetophractus vellerosus (assembly GCA_004027955.1). Lineage (NCBI taxonomy): Eukaryota > Metazoa > Chordata > Mammalia > Cingulata > Chlamyphoridae > Chaetophractus > Chaetophractus vellerosus. The sequence continues at coordinate 7,223 of PVKH010013546.1, read as the reverse complement.
CTAATACAGCCAATAAGCTCACAAAAATGTGCTCAACAGTATTAGCCATGAGGAAAATAAAGTTACACCACAACAAGATACTGCTACCCATGCCCTGAAATTAAAAAGACAGACAACACTAACTGCTGAGGATGTGAAGCAGCCAGAGGGTTCACACCTGGTTGGAGGACAGGCAGCGGTGCCCTAGCGTTTAGGAGAGCTGGTGAACACAAACCCACCCACTCACCCAACATTTCACTGCTAAAGAAATGGCAACGCAAGAGAAGCAGCAGCATGTGCCACAAAAAGACGTGCCTGTGATTGTTCATAGGAGCTTTTTCCTAATTGATAAAAACTGGAAAGCACTCATATGGCCATCAAGCAATGAATGGATAAACAATTTGCTGCATATTCACACAACAGAATACAATTCCACAAATAAAAAACAATTAACCACTGGTAAATCCCACATGTAAAAACACAAAAGCAGTAAGTTGAGTGAAAGCGTCAGATATGAAAGTGTACATGCAATATGATTCTATTTATAGGAAAGCCATGAACAGGCAAAACCAGCTCTGGTGATAGAATTCAGAACAGCAGTTGCCTATTGGGGAGGGAGTAAGAGGAGTACTGACAGCAAGAGGGCGTGAAAGAACTTCCTGGGGTTATAGAATTGTGTTGTGTTTTGATGGAGGTGTTTGTTACACAGGTGTATACATTGGCAAAACTCATCAAACTGAACACTTAAGCTCTGTGCATTGCACTATACATACAATTTACTTCAATTTAAGATAAAGTAAAAAATAGAAAACAAAAAGGGATACATTCCAAACAACTAAGCATATATGTAAAACTGGGGGAGATTTAATATTGCGATGTAAGTGCAGCCTTCAGTACAACGGTGAACCTGAAATGTGGCAGTTGGTTATCCGCTCATATTTTAGAGTGAGATCCTTAAGCCTATGTGGGGGAAAGAGAAAAGGGAGTGGGCAGTGGTGATGAAAGGAAACAAACAGAACAAGTGAGAGTCTTTACATGGGCAGGATAATAACATGCCATGGGACACATTATGGAGACATGGCCAATGGGTTAGGCAGATAAAGCTCAGCTCTCACTAAAACAGTGGACAGAGCCAGAGGCTGCCTTGGGGACCTGATTGGGGTACAGCAAACCAGGATACTGCTTCATAACTCCAAGGATAGTGAGGGTCAGAGAGAAAAAGAAACCAAAACAACTAATTGTGAGCTATAAAACCTCCCAGCCACTGGGAAGGGCTCCCCTCCCCCACCCCCAAGATATTAAGCAAGGGTAAAACTGGTGAACTGTATCTGACTGAGAGGGGAGCAGAAGTCTTTCTCCCTGCCAGCTCCTTTGGATTTATATAGAAAGGGAAGGTGCTCTGAGTCATCTAGGAGGGCAGTGGACAGATAGGGAAGCCAGGGGGAAATTGTGGGTTGCTGACCTCGGTGGCTGGAAGCAGCACACACACCCTGTCCTCAGGGTGGATAGCCTACGTGGAGCTGCTGGGTCCCTGCTTCAAAAGGAGTGTGAAGGCAGATTCCCTGTAAGGAAGAGGGGTCTGGGAGGGTGGAGAGTGATTTCTTTGCAGTGAGTTTAGCCAGCTGGACCCTCCTTGAATATCGGAATGGAGTGGACCCTGACACAAAGGGAGAGGGGAGGCTGTCTTGACCAGCTGCCTAGGTAAAGAGAGGAATTACATCAGAGAAGAGGCAGAGACAGGCAGCTGATCAGCAGGACACTGGCGGACTGCAGGGAATCTATCCTGCCAGAGAGAAAAGGGGTGGATAGCCTACAGAAGGGCTAACTAACCTAAGGAGACAGAATAGCTCAGTGGAAGAATTCCTGCCTAGCATATATGAGGTCCCTGGTTCAATTCCTGGCTATTTTTTGAGAAGTGACCCACCAGTTTATCAGACAACCAGCTGAGAGTTTATGACAGGGGACATATAGACATTCTCATTGTATGAGCTTTTCTTGGAACTTTTTTTTTTTTTTCCAAAAAAAAAGTTCCTTTTAAAAAAATTTCCCTCATGTTACTCACTAAAACCCAGTTCAAAACCTGCAGAGGGCAGGCTGCAGGGTGAGCGATTGATGAACATCAGCAGCCTGAGAGGACCTTTAGGGTCTAAGAGAGAAGGCTGTTTTCTGTGTGTGTTTTTTTTACTTCTGTCTCCTTTTTAAAAATGAGTTGCTATTGTCTTGTTTTTTGTTTGTTGTGTTTCCCCTTCCTTTGTTTCTCTGATGGATTTTCTTCTTTCTTTCTTTTTTCCCTTTGTTTACTGATTTACTCTACCTATGCGATTTCTTTTCTCTCCTTCATCTTTATATCTTCTGTTTTCTGTTGTTGTTCTTTCCTTCCACCTCTTTTATTTGGTCTCCAATTTTTTTTGCTCTTATTTCTCTATCTCCTTTTTTCTGTTTACTTTCTTTTTTTAACTTTTTTTATTTCTCCCATTTCTCTTTTCTTTTCCCCTCTTCTCACTATTCTAGCCTATTAATTCTTTCCATATATTTTTCTCTATTCTGTTCCTTGTTTCATTGTTTCTAGTCTACTTTTCTAATCTTATTCCTCTGTGCTTCTTATTTGTGTTAATTTTTCAATTTCCTATGTCTTGTATGGTTCCTCTCATACCTTTTATGATTATTATTACTATTATTCTTTTTCTCTTCCTATCTCTTTCCTTTTCTCTGGTCCTAATTTTTTTCTTTCAAGGGAACATAGACAACAGCAAGGAAATGGAATAAGAGGAATGAAGTGTCAAAGTGAAACCTTACCAAACACACAACAACAACAAAATAAAACCATAGAACAGAGAGAGAAGTTAATCAACTGAATAAACCCATCAAAATAAACAGATGCCTAGACACCAACAAAAAATTACAAGCCTTACCAAGAAACAGGAAGACATAGCCCAGCCCAAACCAACAAACAAACTAAAAACCAGGAGGAGATGCAGAATATGGAACACTAATCAGAGATGCCCAAACAAATATCATGAATCAACTTAATGAAGTGAAGTAAGTGATTAAGGATATTACTAAGAAGACACTGGGAGAACATATTGAAGAAATTGTAAACATACATAAAAAGATAATGGGTATGATGGTGATGAATGGCACAATCCAAGAAATCAAAAATACATTGGAAGGACATAACAGCAGATATGAACAGGCAGAGGAAAGAATCAGCAATGTGGAAGACAGTATACCTGAAATCAAACAGATAGTAGAACAGATAGATTAAAAAGATAGGAAAAATCAGTAGGGACCTAGGGCTTTGAACAACACAAAATGCACAAACATAGGCATTATAGGCATCCCAGAGGGACAAGAGAAGGGAAAGGGGACAGAAGGAGTGTTGGAGAAAATAATAGCTGAAAACTTCCCAACCCTATTGAGGGAGATAGACATACATGTCCAGGAAGTGCAGCACACCCCAAACAGTATAAATCCTAACAGGCCTACTCCAAGACATACACTTGTCAAATTGTACAATGCTCAAGACAAAGAGAGAAGACTGAAAGCAGGAAGAGAAAAGAGAACCATCACAAAAAGGGATGCTCGATAAGATTAAGTGCTGATTTCTCACATGAAACCATGGAAGCAAGAAGGCAGTAGTGTGATATAGTTAAGGCACTAAAAGAAAAACTTCCAGCCAAGAATTCTCTATCCACCAAAGCTGGTGTTCAAAAATGAGGGAGAGCTCAAAATATTCACAGATAAACATAAATTAAGAGAGTATGTCAATAAGAAACCTGCACTTCAAGAATATTAAAAGGAGTTCTTCAAGCCAAAAGGAAAAAAATAGGAGAGAGTTGGAGGCAAGTGTAAGAACAACTAAAAAATAAAAAGAGAAATTAAAACAACATATTGCATACATAAACCTAAAGAAAATATGGCTAATGTAAGTAATTCCTTGACAGTAATAACAATAAATGTTAATGGATTAAACTCACCAGTCAAGAGACACAGATTGGCAGAATGGATAAGGAAATATGATCCATCTATATGCTGTCTACAAGAAACTCACCTTAAACCCAGAGATGCAAGAAGGCTGAAAGTGAATGGTTGGAAAAAAATTTTACAGGCAAACAATAACCAAAAAAAGGTGGCAGTCCTATACTAATATTGGACAATATAGACTTTAAATGCAAAACTATTGTAGGAGACAAAAGCAAACACTATATATTAATAAAAGGGGTAATCTATCAAGAAGAAAGAACAATAATAAACATTTATGCACCTAACCAGGGTACCTCAAAATACATGAGGCAAACACTGGGAAAAATTAAGTGGAGAAATAGATGCCTCTACAATTATAGTGGGGGACTTTAATACACCATTATCACCATTAGACAGAACAGCTCAACAGAGAATCAATAAAGAAACAAAGACTTTGAATAATACATTAGAGGACCTGGGCCTAATAGAAATATACAGAACATTACACCCAAATACTGCAGGATATACTTTCTTCTCGAGTGCACATGGATCATTCTCCAGGATAGACCACATGCTAGGCCACAGAACAACTCTCAATGAATTCAGAAAGACTGAAATTATAAAAGTAAATTCTCTCACCACAATGGAATGAAGCTGGAAATCAGGAAGGGGCAGAGAACCAGATTAGGCACAAAGTTATGGAAGTTAAACAACACACTTAGACAAACAGTGGGTCAAGGAGGAAATCTCAAAATAAATCAGTAACTACCTTCAAAGAAATGAAAATGACAACACAACATATCAAAACCTATGGGATGCATTAAAAGCATACTGAGAGGGAAATTTATAGCAATAAATGCCTGTATTTAAAAAGAAGAAAGAGCTAAAATCAAAGACCTAACTGCACACCTGGAGGAATTAGAAAAAGAACCACAAACTAATCCCAAAGCAAGTAGAAAGAAGGAAATAAAAAAGATTAGAGCAGAACTAAATGAAATTGAAAATAAGAAAGCACTAGAAAAAATAAACAAAACCAAAAGCTGGTTCTTTGAGAAGATTAATAAAATTGACAAACCCTTAGCTAGACTAACAAAGAAAAAACAGAGAAGATGCAAATACATAAAATAAGAAATGAGAAAGGGGATATCACCACTGACCCCACAGAAATAAAGAGTATCACAAGAAGATATTTTGAAAAATTATATGCCAACAAGATGGATAATTTAGAGGAAATGGACAAATTCCTAGAAACACACAAGGAGCCTACATTGTCAAAAGAAGAAATTGATGAACTCAACAGACCAATCACAAGTTGTGAGATAGAATTAGTCATCAAAAACTTCCCAACTAAGAAGAGCCCAGGACCAGACGGCTTCACAGGTGAATTCTACCAAACATTCCAGAAAGAACTAACACCAATCCTGCTTAAACTCTCCCAAAAAATAGAAGTGGAGAGAACATTGCCTAAATCATTCTGTGATGCCAACATCACCATAATACCAAAGCCAAACTAAGATGCCACAAGAAAGGAAAACTATAGACCAATCTCTCTAATGAACCTAGATGCTAAAATCCTTAACAAAATATTTGCTAACTGCATTCAACAATACATCAAATGAATTATACACAATGACCAAGTGAGTGTCATCCTTGGTATGCAAGGATGGTTCAATGTAAGAAAATCAATCAATGTAACACACCACATAAACAGATCGAAAGAAAAAAACCCACATGTTCATCTCTATATATGCAGAAAAAGAATTTTACAAAATCCAGCACCCTTTCCTGATAAAAACATTACAAAAGATAGGAATAGAAGGAAACTTTCTGAACATGATAAAGGGTATATATTAAAACCCACAGTTAACATCATATTCAATGGTGAAATCCTAAAAGCTTTCCCTCTAAGATCAGGAACAAGACAAGTATGCCCATTTTCACTGCTTCTATTTAACATGGTGTCAGAAGTACTTGCTCAAGCACTTAGGTAAGAAAAGGATATAAAAGGCATCCAAATTGGAAAGGAAGAAGTAAAATTTCACTATTTGCAGACGACATGATCCTATATATGGAAAGCCCCAAGAAATCTACAACAAAGCTTCTAGAGCTTATAAATGAGTTCAGTAAAGTCACAGTTTATAAGATCAACATGCAAAAATCAGTAGCATTTCCATACATCAATAATGAGCAATCTGAGGTGGAAATCAAGAAAAAAAAATCCCATTTACAATAGCAACTAAAAGAATCAAATACCAAGGAATAAATTTAACTATGTAAAGGACTTATATGCAGAAAACTATACAACACTGTTAAAGGAAAGCAAAGAAGACTTAAATAAATAGAAGAATATTCTCTGTTCATGGATAGGAAGACTAAAATCACTAAGATGTCTATCCTACCCAAACTTATCTATGGATTTATTGGAATCCCAATAAAAACCACCACAGCAATTTTTATTGAATTGGTAAAACTAACTATGAAATTTATTTGGAAGGGCAAGAGGGCCTGAATAGCCAAAGACATATTGAAAAAATAAAATGAAATCAGAGGGATCACACTGACTTTAAAACATACTACAAAGCTACAGTGGTCAAAACTACATGGTATTGGCACAAGGATAGACATACTGAACAATGGAACTGAGTTGAGAGTTCTGATATAGATCCTCACATATACAGTCAAGTGATATTTGACAAGGCCACCAAGCCCACTCAACTAGGAGAGGATGGCCTCTTCAACAAATGGTGCTTGGAGAATTGGATATCCAAATCCAAAAGAATGAGAGAGGAACACCATCTCACACGTTAAACAAAAATTAATTCAAGATGGATCAAAGACCTAAGACCCAAGACCATAAAGACCTTGGAAGATAATGTAGGGAAGCATCTATAAGATCTTGTATTAGGAAATGGTTTTATGAACTTTGCACCCAAAGCATGAGCAGTGAATGAAAAAATAGATAAATAGGACCTCCTCAAAATTAAAAACTTCTGCACTTCAAAGGAGTTTGTCAAGAAAGTGAAAAGGCAGCCTTTTCAATGGGGGAAAATATTTGGGGACCATATATCTGATATGGGCCTAATATCCAGCATATAAAAAGAAATCCTACACCTTGAAAATAAAAAGCCAAACAACCCATTTAAAACATGGGCAAGTGATTTGAATAGACACTTCTCCAAAGAAGAAATACAAATGGCTTAAAAGCACATGAAAAGATGCTCAACATCACTAGCTATTAGGGGGATGCAAAAGTACAATGAGCTATCATCTTACACCCATTA
>PVKH010013545.1:0-16787 GCA_004027955.1 Chaetophractus vellerosus | reverse complement strand
GAAAAGGAAATGATCAGATATTTGGGGGATTATTAGACACTGGCTCAGAAGTGACATTAATTCCAGGAGACCCAAAACATCACTGTGGTCCACCAGCCAGAGTAAGGGCTGATAGAGGTCAGGTGGTTGATGGAATTTTAGCCCAGGTCTGTCTTACAGTGGTCCAGTGGGTCCCCACACCCATTCTGTGGTTATTTCCCCCTTTCCAGAATGCATAATTGCAATAGACATACTTAGTAACTGGCAGAATCCCCATATTGGATCCCTGACTTGTGGGGTGAGGGCTATTATGGTTGGAAAGGCCAAATGGAAGCCACTAGAACTGCCACTACCTAGCAAAATAGTAAAACAAAAGCAACACCAGATTCCTGGGGAGATTGCAGAAATTAGTGCCACAATCAGGGATCTGAAGGATGCAGGGGTGGTGATTCCCACCACATCCCCATTCAACTCTCCTATTTGGCCTGTGCAGAAAAGATGGATCTTGGAGGATGACAGTACATTATTCTAAACTTAACCAGGTGGTGACTCCAATTGCAGCTCCTGTCCCAGATGTGGTATCATTTCTTGAGCAAATCAACACTTCCCCTGGTACCTGGTATGCAGCTGTTTCTCTGGTAAACACTTTTTTCTCAATTGTCATTAGTAAGGACCACCAGAAGCAGTTTGCTTTCAGCTGGCAAGGCCAGCAGTATACCTTCACTGTCCTGCCTCAGGGGTATATCAATTCTACAGCCCTATGTCATAATATTGTCTGCAGTGACCTTGATCATCTCTCTCTCCCACAGACTTCACACCAGTCCATTATATTGATGATATCATGTTGATATGACCTAGTGAGCAAGAAGTAGCAAAGACTCTAGATTTACTGGTAAGGCATTTGCGTGAGAGAGGATGGGAAATAAATCCAACAAAACTACAGGGGCCTTCCACCTCAATGAAATTTCTAGGTGTCCAGTTGTGTGGGGGCAGGTCAAGATATCCCTTCTAAAGTGAAGGATATGCTGCTGCATCTGGCCACTCCTAGGACCAAAAAAGAACAATGCTTAGCTGGTCTCTTCAGATTTTGGAGACAACACATCCTCATTTAGGTGTGCTACTCCGGCCCATTTACTGAGTGACCAGAAAAGCTGCTAGTTTTGATGGGGGACTGGAACAAGAGGAGGCTCTGTGACATGTCCAGGCTGCTGTGAAAACTGTACTACCACTTGGGCTATATGATCCAGTAGATCCAACGTTGCTGGAAGTTTCAGTGGCAAATAGAGATGCTGTCTGGAGCTTTTGGCAGGCCCCTATAGGAGAATCACAACACAGACCCTTAGGATTTTGGAGCAAAGCCCTGCCATCTTCTGCAGATAACTACTCTCCTTTTGAGAAACATCTTTTGGCCTGCTACTAGGTCTTAGTGGAGACTGAATGCTTAACCATAGGCCATCAAGTTACCATGAGACCTCAGTTACTTATCAGGAACTGTCTATTGTCTGACCCACCAAACCATAAAGTTGGGCATGCACAGCAGAACACCATAATAAGGCGGAACACCAGATAGGGCTTGAGCAGGCCCTGAAGGCACAAGTAAGTTACATGAGGAAGTAGCTCAAATGCCCATGGTCACCACCCCTGCCATGTTACCTTCTCTTTCCCAGCCCACAGCTTTGGCCTCTTGGGGAGTCCTTTACAATCAGTTGACTGAGAAAGAGAAAACTCAGGCCTGGTTTACAGATGGTTCTGCATAACATGCACGTACCACTTGAAAGTGTACAGCTACAGCACTGCAGCCATTTTCTGGGACATCCCTGAAGGACAGTGTTGAGAGCAAATCCTCCTGGTGGGCAGAATTTTGAGCAGTGCACCTGGTTGTCCATTTTGCTTGGAAGAATAAATGGCCAGAGGTGCATTTGTACACTGATTCATGAGCTGTTGCCAATGGTTTGGCTGGATGGTCAGGGACTTGGAAGGAACGGGATTAGAAAATTGGTGACAAAGAAGTTTGGGGAAAAAGTACATGGATAGATATTTCTGAGTGGGCAAAAAAACATGAAAATATCTGTGTCCCACGTGAGTGCTCAACAGAGGGTGACTTCAGCAGAGGAAGATTTTAATAATCAAGTAGATAAGATGACCCACCCTTTGGCTTATGCTCAGCATCTTTCCCCAGCCACTTCTGTCATTGCCGAGTGGGCTCATGAGCAAAGTGGCCGTGGAGGTAGGGAAGGACGTTGTGCATGGGCTCAGCAACATTGACTTCCCCTCACCAAGGCCAAGTGCCACTGCTGCGTGCCCAATCTGCCAGCAGCAGAGTTCCACACTCAGCCCCCAATATGACATCATTCCCCAACGTGAGAAGCCTGCTACCTGGTGGCAGGTTGACTATATTGGACCACTTCCACCATTGAAGGGGCAGTGATTTTTTTAACTGGAATATACACATTCTCTGGATATGGGTTTGCATTTATTGCACGCAGTGTTTTTTTCCAAAAGTACCATCTGTGGACTTACCGAATGTCTTATCTACTTCCATGGCATTCCACACAGCATTGCTTCTGATCAAAAAACCCATTTCACAACAAATGATGTGTGGGAATGGGCATATGCCCATGGAATTCACTTGTCTTACCATGTCTCGCACCATCCCTGAATTGATAGAATGGTGGAATGGCCTTTTGAAGACTCAATTACAGCACCAACTAGGTGGCAATATCTTGCAGGGCTGGGGCAATGTTCTCCAGGAGGCTGTGTGCTCTAAATCAGAGCCCATTCTATGGTACTGTTTCTCCCATAACCAGGATTCATGGGTCCAGGAATCAAGAGGTAGAAATGGGAGTGGTACCACTCACTATTACCCCTAGTCACCCACTAGGAAAATTTTTGCTTCTTGTCCCTACAACCTTAAGCTCTACTGGTCTACAGATTTTAGTCCCACAGAACTCAACAATGATTCTATTGAACTGCAAGTTAAGACTGCCACCTGGCCACTTTGGGCTCCTCTTACCTCTGAATCAACAGGCAAAGAAGGGAATTACTGTACTGGCTGAGGTTATTGATCCTGACTATCAAGGAGAAATAGGGCTGCATATACATAATGGAGATAAAGAAGAGTTTTCCTGGAATACAGGAGATCCTCTAGGGCATCTCTTAGTACTGCCATGCCCTGTGATTAAAGCCAATGGAAAATTGCAACCACCCAATCCAAGTAGGACTAGCAATGGCCCAGAATCTTCCAGAATGATAGTTTGGGTCACCACACTAGGGAAAGAACCACAGCCAGCAGAAGTGCTTGCTGAAGGTAATGGGAACATGGAATGGGTAGTGGAAGAAGGTAGTGATGAATATGACCTTCAACCATGTGACCAGTTATAGAAGGACTGTTACAGTCATGAATCTTTCTTCTTTGTTTTGTTATGAGTATGATTGTATATGTACATAAAAATAATTTCTTTGTTTTTTTTCCCTAAACATTGCCTTTATCATATGACAAGCTGTATTAGTTTCCTGTCATAATATTTAAGGTTGTCAAGTTTAAGAGTGACTATTACCCAAAGACTTGCACCCTATTCTGTAGGGAATAAATGCGTTTAGGGTTGTATGCAGGAAGGTTGAACATTGTTAGGTGGAAATATACATATATATATATATATATATGCATATCTGTTATTGTTTTTACTTAGAGATCAAGTATGGTTTAAGGTAATATGTATGGTTGCTGAGTTGACAAGGGGTGGACTGTGATGGTTAGGCCAATGTGTCAATTTGGCCAGGTAATTGTGCCTGGTTGTTTGGTCAAACAAGCACTGGGCTAATTTACAAGGACATTTATGGGATTTAGTCATCAGTGAGATTATTGCATAGATGGCTGATTACTTCTACATCAACTAGGGAGATTTCCATGAGCAATGAGTGATGCTTTATCCTCTCAGTTGAATGCCTCAAATGGGGTAGTGATTTCAGCATTCAGAGAGAATCTCCCAGCTTGTCTTTAGACAGCCAATGTCTCCTGGAAACTCATCAAGGACCTTCATTGGACTTTCATCATAGCCCCTGATTTGCAGCCTGCCTGCAGAATCTGGACTTGTGCTCCCCCATGGTTAAGTGAGAGACTTTATAAAATCTCATGCTATTTACAGATATCTCCTGTTGATTCTGTTTCCCTAGAGAACCCTGACTAATACAGAGGGGAATGAAGACTTCCAAACTATTTACACATAAGAGTTGAAACTAGAAGTCTAAAAATAAAGCTCATTATTCTCCTAAAATTTGACAATTTTATAACTATGTGTTTTTATTCATTCATTCTTCTATGCACTCAATTGATTCCTTTAATTTACATACTCATGTTTTCCATGAGAAACTATTCCATTATTTTTTATTTGAAAAACCTCCCCAATGCTAGCCCATTTTCTCTCTTTGCAGGAAGTCATATTTGTTGAATGATGGTGCTTATGTATTAATCCTTTATGCCTTTCATCACTTCTCTCACACTTTCTTCTTTTTCTCTGCTTTCTAAGAAATTTCCTTGAATTTATCTTCATGTCCTATTTTTCCCAGTAATTATTTTTATTCCCTAACTATCACTTATTCACAAAATTTTGCTCCTTTTTTGGGAGTCCATTATCTTCTTGAATATTTACTAAAATAAAATTTAAGTTGTTTTCTTCTAAATGCGCATTGTCTATTTTTAATCAGGATTTCTTTATATCCTTATTTATTTTGATCTCTTTTCTTCTTATTCCAAGTTTTCCCAAAGTGCTTGGTGACATGGGTTTTCTATCTTACTGGAAAAATATGAGGCAGTAAATAGTTGATGGGGAAGATTATGGGAAGATGGCATAGTAGGGAGCTCCAGGATTCAGGCCCACCACCAGAACAACCATTAAACAGGTAGAAACTGTCTGAAACAACAGTTTTAAAACTATGGAGGTTAGTAGAATACTGTACAGCATCCAGGGAATATTGGGAGGAAGAGTCTGATAAATTAAGATGAAGACCAGTAAATTGCTCTAGCATCATGCCCATCCCCAAACTTTGTGGCAGGATGTCATGGGGTCCAGCCCCTGGCTAGTTCATTGGCAACATAAAGGGATGCAAAAATCCTCTTCCAGAAGACCAGGGGTGGGCACAGCCAATCTCTGATCATGGCTTTTGATTGTGACTTCAGATTACTGGGGGACTAGCTCTGAGGGTAGTTATTGTTCCAACATTCCCCAGACAAAGGTGGGAGACTTAAAGTTGCTACACTTCCTCGGGCTATAGGTGAGAGTTAGTTGAAGGGCTGCATTTGCTGAGCAGGTAAAGAAAGAGCAGATTTGGGGAGCTATGGAAGAAGTTCCTGATTCCCTTTCTGATCCCCTCCCCAGGGCACTTTGGAGCCCAATCTCTGGCCCTGTTGCAGCTGGGAAAGACTGATGAGGGAAACTCTTCAACAGTGTGCCCTCTTTCCTACAAGAATTTGTCCTCCAGGTGAAAGTAGCAAGAGAAAGCAAAAGGAGTGTAAAAAACAATGGAGGCAGAGAGTCTTGGGCAATGGCTTGCCTGCTTTAAATACTCATCAGAGGGAGGGTTTGTCTCCTGGAAAATAGAGGGGACATTCTAACTCCTGTAAACAAGGGAATTCCAACACAAGTAACAAGCACAATCCCAGGAAAAACAGTCCCAGAGAAGACAGGGGGGCCATGCACACTACATTCAACTTGGGCAGACCTTCCTCATAGAAGGGCTGTTTACAGAATCAAGAAATAGACATCTCAGGGAATAAATCCCAGAGTTAACATTTTAAAATATTAAAATATACAGTGTACAATGAGAGTACAAGACAATCAAAGATACAGGAAATGATGGCCAATCCAAAGGGAGAGGATAAAAATTCAGCAAACAAGAAGGAAGACTAGAATGTGGACATACCAAATAAAGCTTTTTAAAAAAAGATTTTTAAAAACATTCAACAAGTTCAAGGAAAATACAGAGAAAGAACTAAATGATATTAGAAAAACAGTGAATGAGCAATATGAGAATCTAAGTAAAGAGATAGAAATTTAGGGGCTGGCTGTAGCCCAGTGGATAGGGCATCAGTACACCACATGGGAGGCCCCGGGTTTGGTTCCTGGGGGCCTCTCCGAGCGGGGCCGACTGCCTTGAGGGGGCAAGCTGCCGTGGGTGGGGCAGAGCCACTGTGGGCAGGGCAAAAAGCCGCCACGGGCAGGGCAAAGCCACCACGGGCAAGGCAAGTTGCCCACAAGCAGAATGGAGCCATCTGCGAGCAGAGCAGAGTCACCCGCCAGTGGGGCAAGCCACCCACAAGTGGGCAAGGCTGCCGTTCACCAGTGAGCTGACTCAGCGCGTCGCCGCAACAGGGAGAGACAAAGAAGACACAGAAGAATGCAAAAATGAACACAGCAAGAACAAGCAGAAAGGGGGGAGGGGGATATGTTAAAAAAAAAAAAGAGAGAGATAGAAATTTAAAAGGAACCAAACAGAACTATTAGAGTTGAAGACCATAATGAAATGAGAACTATCCAGGAGGTTTTCAAGAGCAGATTGGAGTGGGCAGAGGAAACAATCAGTGAACTGGAAGACAAAGCAATTGAAATAAGTTAAGCTGAGCAATAGAAAGAAAAATTGATTACTAAAAGTGAAAACACCATAAGACACCTCTGGGACACCGTCAAGCATGCCAACATATGCATTTTTGAAATCTCAAAAGAAGAAGAAAGAGAGAAAGATGTAGAAGGAATATCCAAAGAAATGAAATGATAGAGAACTTTCCAAACTTAGCAAAAGACATGAATATGAACATCTAAGAATCCCAGAGAACACCAAACAGAATAAACATGAAGGAAAATACAGTACATCATATATTGCTCACACTGTCAAAAGCAAAGAACAGGTGGGAACATAGCATTGGATTAGGCTGATAAGGCTCAGGGCTCTCACAAAAACAATGCAGAAAGAGCCAAAAGCTGCCAGAAGGACCTGCTTTGGGGTCAGCAGACCAGGACAGTGTTTTACAACTCCCAGGAGGGTGAGGGGTAGAGAGACAAAGAAGCCGAAACAACAAACTGTAAGTTACTAAACCTCCTGGTCACTGGGAAGGGCAACCATCCCCCATCTCCGAGATTTTCAGCCGGTGTACAACCCTTGGCTCATTACAGCAGACTGAGTTGAGAGCAGATGTCTTCATCCCTGCCAGCAGTTAAAGGGGAAACAGGTAAGGGGAAATTGGGGAGACTTTTCTTCAGTGAATTCAGCCAGTGGAGCCTACTTTGAATTTCTACTTTGGCCAGGCAAAAACCAATGAGAACCGAGATACACCTCTGTGGAAAGGTTCACCAACAAGTGCCATCTGCTGACTGGGATGGAAACTACATGAACACAAATGGCTTTTAGAGCTCTCTTTAACTCCATCCCTGGGAGAATGTCTGCAGCCCATTGGAGATTCCCTGGAACGATTTTGTTAACTTAAGCTGGGTAATTTTAAAGACTTATGATAAATTGAACCAAATATCAATGAGTTGTGAAAAAAATAATAATAGGCAACTAGGAAACAGGAAGAGATGGCCCTGGCAAAGGAATAAAACCAAATATCCTGAAGAGATTCAAGATTTAAGACAATTAATCAATGATAATCACATAACTCATCTAAATCAATTTAAATAATTGAAAGAAAATATTACTAAAGAGATAAAGGATATTAAGAAGATACTGGGTGAGCATAAAGAACAATTTGTGTATCTGCAACGAAAAGTAACAGACCTTATGGGAATGAACAATACAATGAATGAGCTTAAAAATACATTAGAGACACATAAAAGTTGATTTGAACTGCTTGAAGACAGAATTAGTGATTTTGAAGACAGAACATCTGCTCTGGAAAAGACAGAAGAACAGAAAGTGAAGAGGATGGAAAAAATGGGACGGGACACAGGGAAATAAATGACAATGTGAAATGCAGAAACATACACATTATCAGTGTTCCAGAAGGAGAAGAAAATGGAAAAGGGGCTGTATTAGTCAGCCAAAAAGGTGTCTTTGCAAAATATACCAAAAATTGGTCGGTCCTTATAAAGGGTATTTATTTGGGGTAGAAGCTTACAGTTACCAGGCCACAAAGCATAACTTTCTTCTCTCACCAAAGTCCACATGTTGAAGCAAGACAGCTGCCCACGTCTCCAGGGTTCAGGCTTCTGGGTTCCTCTGTTCCCGGGGTTGCGTTTCTCTCTGGCTTAGCTTCTGTTTCCTCCACAAGTTCAGCTGTAGACCATGAGGCTCTCTATGCTTTGTGTCTCTCCACAGGGCCAGTTGTAGACTATCAGGCAAACGGCTGACTTGTCTTCTCCTGGAGCGCTCCACTCCAACATCAGAACTGCATCTCAAAAATCTGCTTCTCAAATCTGCTGCCATGCTTTTTACACTTGAGACCACACGCACTGAGGGGCGGGGCTCAATGCCCTCCTGATGTGGCACAGTTAATACCATAATCATAAACCAATCATGCCCAGATGAACAGTCCAGTTTACAAGCATGGTTCAATTTATATTTTTGGAATTCATAATTAGATACAACTGTCAAACCATTACAGGGGCAGAAAGAATATTTGAGGAAATAATGACTGAAAACTTCCCTACCCATATGAAATTTAAATAATTGAAAGAAAATATTACTAAAGAGATAAAGGATATTAAGAAGACACTGGGTGACATAACATATCAAATATCAAACATAAATATCAATATACAAGAAGGACAAAACACCCCAAACAGAATAAACATGAATAGACCTACCCAGAGACACCTACTATTCAGAATGACAAACATCAGTGATAAAGAGAAGATTTTGAAAGCAGCAAAAGAAAAACAAAGCATCACATTAAAGGGAAAATTGATAAGATGAAGTGTTGACCTCTCATCAGAAACCATGGAAGAGAGAAAAAAGTAGTATGATGTATTTAAGGTACTAAAAGAGCAAAACTGCCAGCAAAGAATGCTGTATGCAGCAAAGCTGTCCTTCAAAAAGGAAGGGGAGTTCAAAGTCTTCACAGAAAACAAAAACTGATAGAATATGTTATCAAAAGACCAGAATTACAAGAGATACTAAAGGGAGTGCTGCAACCTGCATGGAAAAACAAAGATAAGAGACTTGGAGAAGAGTGTAGAAATGAAGAATATTAGAATGGGTAAAAAGATAGTCTATAGGGTGATATGACATTAGAAAGCCCAAGGGTCAAAATGGATGAAGTAAGCAATGCCTTTATAGTTATAAAATTAAATGTTAATGGCTTGAACTCCCCAATCAAATAGAGGACAGAATGGATTAAAATTTTAGCCATCTATATGTTGTCTACAAGGGACTCACCTCAGATGTAAGGACACAACCAGGTTAAAAGGAAAGGTTGTAAAAAGACATTCCAACCAAACAGGAACTAAAAAAGATCTGGAGTAGCAATACTAAAATCAGACAAAATAGATTTTAAATGCAAAACTGTTATAAGGGATGAATAAGGTCTTTATATAATAATAAAAGGGGCAATTCAACAAGAAGAAATAACTATCCTAAATATTTATGCACCTAAACTCACTGACCCAAAATACATGAGGCACACACTGGCAAAGCTGAAGGGAGAAATAGATGTCTCTGTAATACTTGTTGGAGACTTCAATACACCACTCTCAGGATTGGATAAAACATCTGGACAGAGGATAAATAATGAAACTGAGGACTTGAATACCTAGACCTAACAGACATCTATAGAGCATTACACCCCAAAACAGCAAGATATGCATTCTTTTCAAGTGCTCATGGAAACTTCTCCAAGATAGACCACATGTTGAGTCACAGGACAAGTCTCAATAAATTTAAAAAGATTGAAATTATACAAAACACTTTCTCTGATCATAATGGAATGGAGCTGGAAATCAATAATGGACAGAAAAAGGCAAAATTAATAACTATCTGGAGATTAAACACCACACTTTTAAACAATCAGTGGGTCAAAGAAGAAATTGCAAGAGAATTCAGCAAATATCTTAAGAAAAATAAAAATGAGAATACAACATATCAAAACCTATGGGCCACTGCAAATGCAGTACTGAGAAGGAAATTTATAGCCTTAAATGCTTACATTAAAAGAGAAGAAAGAGCTAAAATTGATGATCTAACTGCACACCTGGAAAGACTAGAAAAAGAACAGCAAACTAATCCAAAACCAAGCCGAAGGAAAGAAATATTAAAGATCAGAGGAGAAATAAATGAATTTGAGAACAAAAAAAATAAAATAGAGAGATTCAACAAAAACAAAAGTTACTTATTTGAGATCAACAAAATTGACAAACCCTTTAGCTAGACTGACAAAGAAAAAAGGAGAGAGGACATAAATAAATAAAATCAGAAATGAGAGGGGGGACATGACCACGGTCTCCAGAGAAATTAGAGTGTTCATAAGAGAATACTATGAACAACTGTATTCTAAAAAACATGAAAATATAGATGAGATGGACAAATTCCTGGAAACACATGAACCACCTACACTAACTTTAGAAAAAATAGAAGATTTCAACAAACCAATCACAACTGAAGAGATTGAAACAGTCATCAAAGACCTCCCAAAGATGAAAAGCCCAGGAACAGATGGCTTCAAAGGGGAACTCTACCAATCATTCAAAGATGAACTACTGCCGATCTTGTTCAAGCACTTCCAAAAAATTGAACAGGAAAGAATGCTAACAAACTCATTCTATGAAGCCAACATCGCCCTCATACTAAAACCAGATAAAGATACTACAAAAAAAGAAAATTACAGACGAATATCTCTAATGAATATAGCTGCAAAAATCCTCAACAAAATAATTGCAAACAGAATCCAAAAGCACATTAAAAGAATTATACACCACAATCAAGTGGGTTGTATCCCAGGTATGCAAGGGTGGTTCAACACAAGAAAATTAATTAGTGTAATAAATCGCATTGATAAATTGAAGAAGAAAAATCACATGATCCTCCTGATGGATGCAAAAAAACGCATTTGACAAAATGCAGCACCCTTTCTTGATAAAAACACTCCAAAAGATAAGAATAGAAGGAAGCTTTCTCAGTATAGTAAAGTGCATATTTGAAAAACCTACAGGTAGTATTGTACTCAATGGTGAAAGATTGAAAGCTTTCTTGCTGAGATCAGGAATAAGACAAGGATGCCCACTGTCACCATTATTATTCAATATTGTGCTTTTAGTTTTAGCTAGAGCAATTAGGCCAGACAAAGAAATAAAAGGCACCCAAATAGGAAAGGAAGAATTAAAACTTCAACTCTTTGTTGATGACATGATCCTATATCTAGAAAATCCTGGAAAATCCACAACAAGCTACTAGAATTAATATACAAGTTCAGGAAATTGGTGGGATATAAGGTTAATATGGAAAAATGAATAGTTTTCCTATATACTACTGATGTGCACTCTGAGGAGGAAATCAGTAAAAAAATTCCATTTATAATAGTGACTAAAACAATCAAATATTTAGGAATAAACTTAACCAAGGACATAAAGGAACTGTATTTAGAAAACTACAAAACATTGTTAAAAGAAACCGGAGAAGACAAAGAAATGGAAGGACATTCTGTGTTCATGGATTGGAAGACTAAATATCGTTAAGATGTCAATTCTACCCAAAGTGATTTACAGATTCAATGCAATCCCAATAAAATTCCCAAAAGTCTTTTTTGCAGAAATCGAAAAGCCAATAATCAAATTTGTTTGGAAGGGTAAGAGGCCCCGAATAGCAAAAAAAAAAAAAAAAAGTCTTAAAAAAGAAGAACAAAGTGGAGGACTCTCACGTCCTGACTTTAAAGCATGTTACTTAGTGACAGTGGTAAAAACAGCATGGTACTGGCATAAGGACACACAGATTGACAATGGAACTGAATTGTGAACTCAGAAATTGACCCTCACATCTAGTTAAATGAATTTTGCATAAGCTGTTAAGACCACCCAACTGGGCCAGAACAGTCTATTTGACAAATGATGTTGGGAGAACTGGATAGTCATATTCAAAACAAAGAAAGAAGACCCCTATCTCACATCTTATACAAAAATTGACTCCAAATGGATCAAGGACTTAAATATAAAAACAACCACCATAAAACTCTTAGAAGAAAATGTAGGAAAACATCTTCAAGATCTTTTGGTAGGCAGTAGATTTCTTAAACCTTAGCTCCAAAGCATGAGAAACCAAAGAAAGAATAAATAAATGGGCCCTCTTCAAAATTCAACACTTTTACACCTCAAAGGACTTTGTCAAAAGGGTGAAAAGGCAGCCAACTCAATGGGAGAAAATATTTGGTAATCACATATCTGGTAAGAGTTTAATATCCATGATATATAAGGAGATCATAGAACTCAACAATAA
This sequence comes from Chaetophractus vellerosus, assembly GCA_004027955.1. NCBI lineage: Eukaryota > Metazoa > Chordata > Mammalia > Cingulata > Chlamyphoridae > Chaetophractus > Chaetophractus vellerosus. Next base: position 4,397 of record PVKH010013545.1, on the reverse strand, counting down.
AAAGACAAAATCCAATTTAAAAATGGGCAAAAGACTTGAAAAGACAACTGTCTAAAGAAGAAAAACAAATTGCAAAGAAACATGAAAAGATGTTCAACATCACTAGTAATTAGGGAAATGCAAATCAAAACTACAATGAGATATTATTGTACCTATTAGACTGGCTGCTTTTAAAAAGTCAGAAAACTGTAAATGTTGGAAAGAATGTAGAGAGATAGGAATGCATATTCACTGTTGGTGGGATTGTAGAATGGTACAGCCACTGTGGAAACTGTTTGGCAGTTCTTAAGTAAGTTGAATATAGACTTGCCATGGGATCCGGCCATACCATTGATAAGTATATACCCAGAAGAACTGAGAGCAGTGACCGAACAGACATCTGCACACTGATGTTCATAGCAGCATTATTCCTGATAGCCAAAAGTTGGAAACTACCCAGGTGTCCATCAACTGATGAATGGATAAACAAATTGTAGAGTATACACATGATGGAATATTATGAAGTAGTAAGAAGAAATGAAGTCGTGAAACATATGACAATATGGATGAACCTGGAGGACATTATGTCTATGTTGAGTGAAGCAAGCCATACACAAAAGGACAAATACTGTATGATTACCCTATTTTGAACTAAATATATTATGTGAAATAAGAATATGGGTATAATTGCATATATAAGACTGTTTTTCTTTGAAGCTGAAAAATGTAAGTTAATAGTACAAAATGTTAATATCAGACACACACACACACAAACACATTATACTAAGTGAAGGAGACCAGACACAGAGTACTACATATTGTATGATTACATTTATATAAAATATAAATATAAATTAATTTATAGAGATGAAAAGAGATTAGTGGTTATGTAAGTCCAAGGAAGGAATGCTAAGTGGTGTGAAGTCTTTGTTTTTGGAGTAATGAAATTGTTCTAAAATGTTTGAGATGATAATGTACAATGCTCTAAAGCCATTGAATATACACTTTGGATAAAATAGCCAGAAACAGCAGGTATGTACAGAGGGGGAAGCATAGAAAGATTGAGAGGTAAAGAACTTTTTTGTTTGTTTATTTGTCTGATTTTGTTTATTATTATTATTGAAATGTGATTATAGCAAATACCATTGATTGTATACTTTGGAAGAAGTGTATGCTTTATTAATATGTATCAATAAAATTGACTTGTTTTAAAAATGAGATGGAATGAAAGAAAAAGTTTTAATAAAACATCAGATGAAATGGAAAAATACTAGAGCACTGGACAAGGAGAGCATTCTGAAAGCTGCAAAAGATAAAAACATGTTATATACGAGGGAGACCCAATTAAACTGAGTGTCAATTTCACATAAGAAATCATGAAGGCAAGAGGAAGTAGTTGAAATACTTAAAATGCTGAAAGAAAACAACTGCCTAACAAGAATTTTATATCTGCTGAGACTTTTTACAAAAATGAGGGTGAGATAAAGACATTCCCAAATAAATAATAGCTGAAAGAGTTCATCACCACTAGAACTGCTCTAAAAGCAATGCTAAAGGGAATTCTTGAGACTGAAAGGAAAGAACATTAAATTGTCATTCTAAGCAGCATAAGGAAATAAGATCTGTGGTAAAGGTAACCATTTGGGTAATTATAAATGTCCATATCACAGTAATGTATTGTGTGGTATGTAACTCCACTTCTTACTTCCTACAGATTCTCTAACCACATGGAATGAAGCTAGAAATCAGTAACAGGGGAAGAAATGGAAAATTCCAAAAAAATTTTGAAATTAAACAATATATTCTTTAAAAACCAATAGGTTAAAGAGGAAATCACAGGGGAAATTAGGAAATATCTTGAGTCAAATGAAAATGAAAATAAAACAACCAAAACTTATGGGATGCAGCAAAGGCAGTGATGAGAGGCAAATTTATAGCTCTAATTGCTTACAGTAAAAAAGAAGAAAGACTTCAAATCAGAGAGCTAACCTCCAAACTAGAAGAACTAGAAAAGGAAGAACAAACTTAACCCAATGAGAGATGAAGGAAGGAAGTGACACAGATTAGAGAAGAGATAAATGAAATAGAGAAAAATCATGGAGCAAATGAACAAAACCAAATGTTTGTTTTTTGAAAGGATTGATAAAATTGACAAACTTTTAGCTAAATTGACCAAAAAAAAAATGATAGAGGATACAAATAAATATCATAAATGAAAAGGGGGCATTAATACTGACTCTGCTGAAATTTAAAAAAAGGACCTACAAAGATACTATGAACAACTGTACACCAATAAATTTTATAACCTAGATGAAATTGACAAATTCACAGAAACACACAATCTAACTATACTGACTCAAGAAGAATTAGATGATCTCAACAAACCAATTTATAGTAAAGTGATTGAATCAGCAATCAAGCCTCCCAATAAAGAAAAGGTGAGGGTCAGATGGCTTCACAGGGAATTTTACCAAACATTCTATCAAACTTTTCCAAAAAGTTGAAAAGAAGAAAAAACCCTAATTCATTCTAAGAGGCCAACCTCACCATCATATCAAAGCCAGATAAAGATGCCACAAGAAAAGAAAATTACCGACCAATATTTCTTATGAATGTAGATGCAGAAATACTCAACAAAATCATAGCAAATAGAACCCAACAGCACGTTAAAAGAATTATATACCATTAACAAATGGAACTTATCCCTGATATAAAAGGGTGGTTCAGCATAAGGAGTTCAATTAATGTAATGCACCACATTAACAGAATGCAGGGAACAAAACCACATGATTATCTCAATTGATGCAGAAAAGACATTTGACAAAATCCATAACCGCTTCTTGATTAAAAAAACATTTAGAACACTAGGAATAAATAGAAACTCTCTCAACTTAAAAAAACACACATGTGAAAAAACCCCAACTAACATCCTATTTAATGAGGAAAGACTGAAAACTTTTCCTCTAAAATCAAGAACAAGATAAGGATGCCCATTGTGATCACTGTTATTCAACATTGTACAGGAAGTTTTTGTCCCAGCAAATAGTCAAGAAAAAGAAATAAAAGGCATCCAAGTTGGGGAAAGAAATAAGTAAAACTCACTATTTGCAGATGACATAATCTTATACACTGAAAATCCTGAAAAATCCACAACAAAGGTCCTAGAGCTAATATGGATTCATCAAATTGTCAGTGAAGAAGATCAACACCCCAAAATCAGTAATGGTTCCATACACAGCAATGAGCAACCAGAAGGAGAAATCAAGAGAAAAAATCCATTTATAATAGCAACTAAAGAATCAATTTACTAGGAAAAAAATATAAACAAGGGTGTAAATGACTTTTTCACAGAACCACAAAATATTGCTAAAAGAAACCACAGAAGACCTGTATATATGAAAGAATATTCCATGTTCATGGATTAGATGACTAAATATTATTAAGATGTCAATCCTACCCAAAGTGATTTATAGATTCAATGCATTCCCAATAAAGTTTCAACAACCTTCTGTACAGAAATGGAAAAGCCAATAATCAAATTTTTATGGAAGGCTAATATGTCCTGAATAGTCAAAGGCAACTTGAAAAAGAAAAACGAAATTGGAGGACTCACACTTCCCCATCATAAAACTTATTACAAAGCCATAGTAATCAAAGGAGCATGGTACTGGCACAAGGCCAATTAAACCAATGGAATCTAATTGAGAGCTCAGAAATCAGCCCTCACCTTTATGGCCAACTGATTTTTGACAAAGGGGCCAAAGACCACTCAGTTGGGAAAGAATAGTCTCTTCAACAAATGTTGCTAGGAAAACTGGATCTCCATTTGAAAAAAAAGGAGGGCCCCTACCTTATACCTTATATAAATATCAACTCAAAATGTATTTAAGACCTAAGTATATGGGCCAGACCTATCAGACTCCTAGTAGAAAATATAGAGAAGCATCTTCAGAACCTGGTGTTAGGGAATAGTTTCTTAGACGTTACACCCAAAACACAAGCAATAAAATTTAAAATAGAAAAATCGAACTCGTCAAAATTAAAAATTTTGGTTCCTCCAAGGTCTTTATAATGAAAGTAAAATGGCAACCTACACAATGGGAGAAAATATTTGGAAACCACATATCTGATAAAGGTATAATACCAGAATACATAAAGAAATATTCCAACTTAACAGAAGAAAGAAAACCCAATTTAAAAATGGGCAAAGGCATGAATAGATATCTGTTCAAAGAAAATATGCAAATGGATAGAATGCACATGGAAAGATGCTCAACATCACTTGCCATGAGGGAAATGCAAGTCAAAACCACACTGAGATACTATTTCATACCTAGTAGAATAACTGCTAATAAAAAAAAGAAAAGTGACAAGTGTTGGAGAGGATGCAGAGAAATATGAACACTTATTCACAGGTT
>PVKH010013544.1:0-16800 GCA_004027955.1 Chaetophractus vellerosus | reverse complement strand
AAGGCGAGAAACCACCCAGAAGAGAGAAGAGCAAAGGAAAGGAGTCTCAGCAGGCTGGCAAAATCCCATGAGTAAATTTGCAGCAGCAGCAGCTGACGCCCCACCCCCCCATCCTTGGAGCAAACAGCAATCTGCAGACTGCAGCAGCTATGGACTACAATGGCTGCAGACTGAGGGGTTTGCAGGGGTCCTCTTCCCCAAGAAAAGGGAGAGGGAGGGACACAGCCTACAGCAAATTCAGATTTTGCCCAGGAAACTTGGTCTGTTGCATTGGAGAGGTCTAACACTTCCAGGCCAGGTGTTGCTTTGACATGGTTTGCATTGAAAGCCTGCAGGCAGCTAAAGATAATTTGCCTTTTCAAACACCCTATCTACTCCCCTGGGCTGGTTGCTGAGAAGGCAAAGGGTGGGAGGGTGTGGACAGTCAAGGGGAGAGAAAAGCTTCTGAGAAAGTTTGTGAGGCTTGGTCAGCTCTGAGAATGGTGGAGTTACACTAAATACATTGCCCCCACTAGCACCTGGGGTCTGAACTACGAGATCTGACAAAGCATGCCATCTGCTGGCAGACCAGAAAAGTGCATGAAAAGGGAAAAATAATAATAAATAAATAAAAGAGGCAATCAGGTGCCTTTGCTGTCCCCCTTTCCAAGGCTCTTAGAAACTGGCCTGCACCTCACTACTGGGTCCTTAGCCCTGGTTTGAGCAGTTAAACAGGGGCAGTCCTAAATATCTAGAACAAGTTGAACCAAGAGTCAAAGAACAGTGGTAGCACATAGCTCCTTAATAGTATATCCCTCAGCAAGAGAGAGAAACTGAACATCAGAGTAAACTCAGTATCAGATTCGGATGCCTAGACATCAACAAAAATTGCAAGCCATTCAAAGAAAAAGGAAGATAGGCAAAGGAACAAACCAAAGCTCCAGATGAGACACAGGGTTCGAAACAACTAATCAAGAAGGTTCATACAAATCTTCTAAATCAAATCAAAGAGTTGAAGGACAACATGCCTAAAGAAATAAAAGCATCAAGAAGATACTGGGTGAGCACAAAGAAAAACTGGAAGGATAGAAAAATAACAGAACTTATGAAAATGAAAGACACAATAGGTAAGACTGAAAACATAACAGAGGTACACAACAGCAGATGTGAAATCATGGAAGAATCAGTGATGAGGATGACAGAAGAACAAGTGACACTGAAAAGAGAGAACAGAGAGAGAAAAGAATGGAAAAAAATGGGCAGGGGATCAGGGAGTTGAATGATAACATGAAGCACACCAACATACGTGTTACGGGAGTTCAGAAGAAGAAAAAGGAAAAGGGGCAGAAAGGGTATTTGAGGAAATAAAGGTAAAAAATTTCCCAACTTTCATGAAAGATATGAATATACATGTCCAGGAAGCACAGTGTACTCCAATTATAATAAATCCAAATAGACCTACCCCAAGACACATAATATTCAGAATGCCAAATGCCAAAGATAAAGAGAAAATTCTGAAAGCAGCAAGGGAGAAGCAAAACATCACATTCAAGGGACGTCAAATAAGACTTAGTGCAGATTTCTTTTCAGAAACCATGGAGGTGAAAAGACACTGGTATGATATAGTTGAGGTACTGAAAGAAAACCTGCCAGCCAAGAATTCTTTTTCCAGCAAAACTGTCCTTTAAATATGATGGTGGGTTTAAAATATTTAAAGATAAACAGAAACTAAGAGAGTTTGTAAACAAGAATTCAGCTCTGCAGGGAACACTAAAGGGAGTTCTGCAGCCAAAAAAGAAAAGAGAAGAGAGAGAGGCTTGGAGAAGAGTGTAGAAGTGAAGACTATCAGAAGGGGAACCAAAAGGGTAGAAAGATGGACAAAAATAATATATGACATATGAAAGCCAAAGGATAAAATGGTTGAAGAAAGTAATGCCTTTACAGAAATAACATTTAATGTTAATAGAGAAAACTCTCCAATCAGAGGACATAGGCTGACAGAATGGACAAGAAAGCATGAGCCGTCTATATGCTGTCTGCAGGGAACTCACCTTAGACTCAGTGATGCAAGTAGACTGAAAGTAAAAGGGTGGAAAAAGATATTTCACACAAATAGTAACCAAAAGAGAGTGGGGGTAGGTATACTGCTGTCAGACAAAACAGACTTTAAATGCAAAAAAGTGATGAGATGCAGAAGGCCATTATATATTAATAAAAGAGACAACCCACCAGAAAGGAGTAACAGTCATAAATATCTATGCACCTAACCAGGGTGCCCCAAAATACATGAGGCAAACTCTGGCAAACTGAAAGGAAAAATAGATGTCTCTACAATAATACTTGAAGACAATAATACTTGAAGACATCAATAGACAGAACTAGATAGAAGATCAACAAGGAAAGAGAGAACTTGAACAATATGAAAAATGAGCCGGATCTGACAGACATATACAGAACATTGCACTCCAAATCAGCGGAGTAAACATTCTTCTCAAGTGCTCATGGATCTTTCTCTACAATAGACCACATGTTGGGCCACAACCTAGCTCTCAATAAATATAAAAAGACTGAAATTATACAAAGCACCTTCTCAGATTATAATGGAATGAAGCTGGAAATAAATAATAGGTGGGAAAGGGGAGATTTTGCAAATATATGGAACTAAACAACACACTCCTAAACAATCAGTGGGTCAAAGAAGAAATTGCAACAGAAATTAGTAGACATCTCAAGATGAATGAAAACAAGAACACAATTTATCAAAACTTATGGGATACAATAAAGGCAGTGCTGAGAGGGAAATTTATACCCCTAAATGCTGATATTAAAAAAGAATAAAGAGCTAAAATCAAAGACCTAACTGACTGACTGGAGAAACTAGAAAATGAACAGCAAACCAATTCCAAAGCAAGCAGAAGAAAAGAAATAACAAATATTAGAGCAGAAATAAATGAAATTGAAGCCAAAGAATTTTGAGAAAATCAACAAAAACAAAAGCACATTCTTTGAGATCAATAAAATCGACAAGCCCTTAGCAAGATTAACAAGGAAAAGAGAAGATGCAAATAAATAAAATCAGAAATGAAATGGAGGACACTGCAACTGACCCCACAGAAATGAAAAGGATCATAAGAGGATATTATGAGAAACCATATGCCATCAAATTAGACAACCTGGCTGAAATGGATAAATTCCTAGAAATGTACAACCTATATTGACTCTACAAGAAATATAAGAACTCAACAAACCAATTACAAGTAAAGAGATTGATTCAGTCATCAAAAAGCTCCCAGCAAAGAAAAGTCCACTAGATTCTACCAAGCATTTCAAGGAGAATTAATACCAATCCTGTTTAAATTCTTCCAAAAAATTGAAGAGGAGGGAAAATTACCATACACATTTTATGAAGCCAACATCACCCTACTACAAATGCCAGATAAATCCACGACAAGAAAAGAAAATTACAGACCAATCTCTCTAATGAACATAGATGCAAAAATTCTCAACAAATTACTTGCAAATCGAATCCAACAAAATACTGTAAGAATTATACACCATGATCAAGTGGGTTTTATTCCTTGTATGCAAGGGCAGTTCAACATAAGAATATCAATTAATGTAATATGAATTAACAAATCGAGGAAAAAAAACCACATGATCATCTCAACTGATGCAAAAAAGGCATTTGACAAAATTGAGCATCCTTTTTTTAAAAAAGAAAAAAAGATTTATTTTATTCATCTCTCTTCACCCCTTCATTGTTTGCACTTGCTGTGTCTCTTAATCTTTGTTTCTTTAGGAGGCACTGGGAACCGAAACCAGGACCTCCAATGTGGGAGGGAGGTGCCTAATTGCTCAAGCCACCTACATTCCCTGCTTTGTTGTGTCTCTCGTTATGTTTTTTCTTCTTGTGTTTCTTGTTGCGTTATCTTGTCGCATCAGCTTGCCCCGCATGCCCAGCACACCAGCTTGCTGTCTTGCTCATCCTCTTTTAGAGGCACTGGGAACTTCTGTCCCTTGCTTGGTTGTGTCTCTCATTATGTTTTTTTTCTTGTGTCTCTTGTTGTGTCATCTAGTTGTGCCAGCATGCTGTCTTCTTTAGAATGCACCGGAAACTGAACCACAGACCTCCCATGTGGTAGACGGGAGCCCAATTGCTTGAGCCACATCTGTTTTCCCCTTTCTTGAGAAAAATACTTAAAAAATAGATATATAAGGAAAGTTTCTCAACATAATAATAGACATATATGAAAATCCCACAGCCAACATCATACTCAATGGGGAGAAGTTGAAAGCTTTCCATCTAATATCAGGAACAAGACAAGAATGCCCACTGTCACCAGTGTTATTCAACATTGTGCTAGAAGTTCTAGCTAGGACAATTAGACAAGGAAAAAAAAAAAGGCATCCAAATTGGAAAAAAGGAAGTAAAACTTTATTCACAGATGACATGATCCTATATTTAGAAATCCCAAAACATCTACAACAAAGCTATTAGAGCTAATAAATGAGTTCAACACAGTGGCAGGATACAAGATCAACACACAAAAAACAGCAGCATTTCTATACACTAATAAAGAGCAAGCTGAGGAGGAAATCAAGAAAAAAAAATTCCATTGACAAGAGCAACATATGAAGATAGACACATTGATCAATGGAATTGAACTGAGAATTCAGAAATAGACCTTCACCTCTATGGTCAACTGATTTTTAATAAGCCTACCAATTCCACTTTTCTGGGACAGAACAGTCTTTTCAACAAATGGTACTAGAAGAACTGGATATCCATACCAAAAGAATGAAAGAGGACCCCTATCTCTCTCCCTATACAAGAATGAACTCAAAATGGATGAAAGACCTAACCATAAAAGCCAGGACTATAAAACTCCTAGAAGATAATATAGGGAAACATCAACAAGAACTTACAGTAGGTGGGGGTCTCTTGAACCTTACACCCAAAGCATGAGCAACAAAAGAAAAAATAGATAAATGGGACCTCCTCAAACTTAAACATTTCTGCACCCCAAAGGACTTCGTGAAGAGGGTAAAAAGGCAGCCTACTCAATGGGAGAAAATATTTGGAAATCACACATCCAACAAGTGCCTAATATCCAGGATATATAAAGAGATCCAACAACTCAATGATGAAAAGATAAATGATTAAGTATCATGGGCAAAATGCTTGAATAGACATTTGTCCAAAGAAGAAATAAAAATGGCAAAAAAACACATGAAAACTGTTCAACATCACTGGTTATTAGGGAAATGCAAGTCAAAGCAACAATGAGATATCATTTCACACTTATTAGAATGGCCAATTCTATTAAAAAGACAAAAAACTACAAGGGTTAGAGTGGATGTGTGAGAGAGGAATGCTTATTCACTGGTGGTGGGAATGTAGAATGGTACAGTCACTGTGGAAGTTGCTTGGCAGTTCCTAAGGAAGTTAAATATAGATTTACCATGTGACCCAGCAATACCACTACTAGGTATATACCCAGAAGAACTAAGAGCAGTGACACAAACAGACATCTGCACACCGATGTCCATAGTGACATTATTCACAATTGCCAAAAGATGGAAAGAACCCAGGTATCCATCAACTGATGAATGGACAAATTGTGGTTCATTCACATCATGGAATATTATGCAGCTGTAAGAAGAAATGAAGTCACAAAGCATAAGACAACATGGATGAACCTGGAGGACATTATGTTGAATGCCACAAGCCAGGCACAAAAGGATAAATATTGTATGATTTTGCTGTTATGAAACTCATGGAGTTAATAGCTAGAATATAAATCACCAAAGAATACAATGTGTTTAGAGAATGGAAAGCTGAGGTTTAATCTGTACAGAATTGGGAAAAAGTTGTTTGTAAATGTTTGGAAATGAAAAGAAATGGTGAAAGCACATCATAGGATTTGTAATTAGTAGCGCTAACATATGGGTATGATAGTGGTTTGTTTTTGGTTTTTTTTTTTTGAATAATGAAAATGCTCTAATATTGATTGAAGAGATGAATGCACAACTCTGATTATTCTAAATGCCATTAATTGTGCACTTTAAATAAACTATATGGCTTATGAACAAAAAATTAATAGGGTAGGTTGGGAGAAAATACACCAAATGTAAGACATGGACTATAGTTAGTAGTATTACTTTGACGATGCTCTTTCATAATTTGTTACAAATGTTTCAAAACAATGCAAGGTATTTGTGCTGAGGTAATGTATGGGGGCCCTGTATGATGTTACCCATGTTTGTTTTGTAAGTTCACAACTTGTACTATATACTTACTATTTACGTATGTTCATGTATGAATGATATACTTCAATAAATTGTTTTAAAAATGAAAAAAAAAGCACAGTACAAATGTAGATTTTGATGATGATTGTGTGGATTGAACATTCTGGCTTTGGAAGCTCTTCAGCTGTTAAGTCTTGCCAGGACAGAGCTATGTACTGTATTGCTCCTTGAGAGGAAAACTGATGTAAAACAGACACAGCTTCGAGGCTGATGTGTCCCTGAATCTCTCCCCAGAGCAGCTGGTGGCTCTAGAACTAATAAAGACCCATTGGACTCTTTCTCTAAAAGAGACTTTCCAGACATGGCCAGTTTCATGCAATCTTTTTCTTCTCAATACAGGAAAAGATAAATGTACAAGTAAATATAATTAATTCTTATAACTCTTTTGGACATTTATTCATATAAATAAATTCAGAAATAGTCTTTTTTTATCAGATCCTTCAGTCTTGATTTTTAAATTTTTTTTAGGTACCAGGAATGGGGATTGAACCCAAGACCTCATATGTGGGAAGCTGGTGCTCAAACACTGAGCCACATCAGCTTCCCAGTCTTGATTTTTAATTTGGAAAATATGGTTACTGTAAATATCATAGACTCTGGGTTAACCAACTCGGCCAGAGAATATAAAGGTATATTTAATTTAAAAATGCAAAGGAGAAGAGGAGGAGGAGGAGAAGAACAGAAGAGGAGGAATATCAATAGACACCAAATAAATTTATGTAAGTAAGTTTTATTAACTGTATTTAGATGAAGAAACAAACTCAGAGAGGTCTCACAGCAATTAAATTACAGTCCCAGAATTCAAACTCAAGTTTGGCTCTCTCAGCTCACTCCCTCCTTCATTCAAGTCTCTGCTAAAATGTTACTTCCACATAGACACCTCCTCAGCCACACCACCTAAAATATCCTATCACCCCATCTCCCTCCCCGTTCATGCATTGACTGTCTTTTTCTATCCCCTTAATTGGCTTTATTTTCCTCCATAACACTTATTTTTTTTTTGTTTGCTTAGAAAACATGTCCACTTATTAGAATGTAAGCTAAGGAGGGATTTTGTTTGATTCACTGATTTATAGCCAATGCCTGGAATAGTGCCTGGGACATAGTTGGTGCTCACTAAATATTAAACAAACAAATGAATAAAAAGCCCAACAGTGCATACACTTTTCATCACATCTTACTAAAAGGGTATAGTGAGAAAGCAGAGATGAATCTGTGTACATACATAAATACAAATGCATTCTACTTCATGATTCTGCCTATGATCTGGGTGTTATGATCTTAGAATAAAGGCTCAAGTTTGTCGTTGAGACAACTCATCAATATTTTTACTAAGAGAAAAGAGCACTGGTATCATAGAAACCAGAGGACAGGCTGACCACTGTAGCGGCATGCTCTTCTCCACACTGACAATCTTTCCTTTCTATCAGCTCTGTTACAAAAATATACAGGATGATTTTCATGAAGAGTCGGAAAACTTGGTCAGATGATCTTTGTGTTATTTTTGCCATATGAAGGACAATTTAATACCAAAAAAAAACCATCCCAGATCCTTCATACATTTCCTTTCACAACCACTAAACCTCTTCTGACTCACCAACAAAAGCTATGGGACCAAAGGTTTTATTTATCACACCAAAACAGTGTCTCCAGTACTCCTGAGATAACTGTGATTTTAGGTTATTCAAACGAGTTTAGTTTAAAGTAGGTTCCATTTCTAGATCTTTATGAAATAGTTAGGAGATGTACCTAATAAAAATGTATTTCAACAAAAACAGAATTAAACAGAGTATGAAACTTTTGGGTTTATGTGAGACTTGCCATTCGTTGTCTCTTGAGATATTTGCCCTGGGGGGGGAATATATATATATATACACGCATACATAAAAGTGTTGCCCTCAGAGGCACATCATCATGGCAGACACTATGCTTTATTCAGGTGGGATAAGCACCCAGGAAATATTGATTCACCAGATCATGAATTCCTTTCACATAATAAAGACACTGAGATCTAAATCACATATCTGATATTCAGCATTTCGGCCTAGAATAGAATGGTAAAGCATGTCTGTGAGAGAGAGAAGGGCTGGGGACAAGATATATTCTTCCTCCTGATACCTATAAGCAAAATACTGCTATTCAGACCAATTTTGTGTTTGCAAAATACTGCTACTCAGATCCATTTTGTGTTTTTATAATTACCCAAATTCCCTTCCTTTGTCGGAATTCATTCTCAGGAACAGCTTGAGCAATGTAGCAATTTTGTTCTGAGATGACTTGTAAACCACAGACACAAATATTTGGGCCAAGAATGTGGAATCCATTGCTGTCACATTCCATTATTTCTGGTGGAGCAATTCACTAACATTTTGGAATCTAGATCATAAATTATGCAGAGCCTCAGCAAAAGAGCTGAGGACACAAACTGCTGTAATAAAACTCCTGTTACTGGAGCCATAAAAATAGAACAAAGGAAAAGCAAAGAAGGAAAATCATGGTTGGACTTTTCTGATATGCCGTGTCCACTACTGTTAATAGTTTCACAAAATGAAAATGTAGCATTCTGGAAACCGTTTGGCCAAAAATGATTCGATGGACATACTGTCATTCATAAACCTTACCACCATCACAAGATTCCCCAGGATGAGATGAGCTTTTTGAAGAATGCTTGAATACTGACATAAATTAAAGTGTCTAAATGTACAACAGAGCCATTTGTACATTTTTCATGACTCTCAAGGGATGTGAAATGTCCTTCAACCATGGCTTTCAGGCAATGGTTGCATTTGCTATTGGGATATAATATAAAATGTCAGGGGGAAACGGAGCTCTGAGTCATATGGAACTTGGAGCCAGTCATTTTCCCTCTCTGTGAAAACTGAGTTAACGGCAGAATTGGGACTAAAATCCACATCTCTTGACTCCCAACCTACTGAGCCTCATCTTGTTCACATGATACCTTTAGAATGGTAGGTGTTCAAAATTTATTTTATGGATAGATGGATGAAAGAATGGATAGATGAATGAATGGCTAAGTGGACATATGAACCAATAAGTAATAGAACCATCCTCTCTGGGTCAATGCTTGTAGTCAGAAAAGGTCAGAGAGGACAAATCATTGAAATACTTTAGAAATAAAATAGAGAACTGAAGAGTCAGAGGGACTATGATAAGCAACCATTCTAAAAAGCCATTATTTGACTCCCAAGAAGTCTTTCTTTTCAATTGTGTTGGACAGTACTAGTATATCCCAAAAAGAAGAAAGGCTATAAAAACAAACATGGGCTAACATGTTTCCTAAGCCAAGACAGCTATTAGATGACAACTAGTTAGAATGATTTCCTTTTTCAAGGTACAACATAAATGAGGGAGAACAGAGAAGGTGAAGTGGGGAGGAGTTTAGGACAGAGACCAAAAGTCAGGCATGTACTTTATGAGCACACCACTGTTTCTGCCATTATTACAAACATATTTAGAAGAAAACAAAATGCCTTTCAAGATTGCATAGAAGGTTTAAAATGCTAAAACAGGAAAAAAGGGTCCAGTAAAATTTTAAACCATATAAGGGAAGAAAGTTATTTTTCAACCAGCATAGGAGGGAACTTCCTCCAGCAAATCCCACAGCACAAATGGAACTAGCTCTAATCATCTGTCTCAGTCAGCAATCTTCCAGTTTTCTCCCTAGAGGAACTACTTTAAATTTCCCCAGAGATTTGACATCACTCAAAGGAGGAGAGAAAGGGAGTAGAGAAGAAAGAAGGAAAGGAGTGTTTGGCGTCAGCGGTGCAACAGGGGCAGAGGAGGTCTCAGTCCAACACCAGTTACTATTTCCTCAGCCTGTACTATGTGACAGATACTGTGCAAAGCTCTTCACATATATGGTCTTACTTAATCCTCACAACACTCACCCGTCCACCAGGTTCTATTCTTAACTCCATTTTACAGATGAGAAAACTGAAGTTTAGAGTATACATAACTTTCCCAAGGCTACACAGCTCATAAATAGCAAAGCTGTGATTCAGACTAGTCTTCTCTGACACGACGGCTTAGGATTTTCTGTCTCCTGGCTGCCACAGCTTCCTTCTTCTCTGAGAATCCCAGGAAGTCTTTTAATATTAAAGATGGCTTGGAAATTGATACCTTGGGAAGGTACTGGAAATACCTTCGAGTTCTTCCAAACTATGATCTGAGATCCCTGGTCAGAGTTGTAAAAATCTGGGCTTACCATTACAAAACAACTAGCAATTGTTGTCTTTCTGGGTAAAAACCTTCTGGAAAGCCAAAACTGCTGTGCTATAGTCATTCCTTATCCAAGCCCACATTTCATCATCCAGCTAACTGAGATGGGTGGAGGCATGTGTAAGCTTATTTTAAAAGAGACAAATTTCTCACAGTATAATAACCTCAGTACCATTTACTGAGTGCTTGCTATGTGCTAAGCACCATTCATCAATTCACAAGATATCAAAGATTAACAAGCAGTCAGCTAAGCACTGGCAATACAAAAGGCATCAGAAGGGAGCCTGCAGCCCGAAGGGGAAGACGGCCAGCCTGCAGACCACCGCAGAGTAGCATGGAGAGCATACCCACAAGGCCAGCGCAGTGCCACATGGCCAGGCTACAAAAGGACACTGGCTTCAAGTCTGAGAAAGCTTCATGGAGGAACTGGTGTCTCCGACTGGGCATTCTACAGTCTTTATAACAATTCTGTGAAGCTGGAACTTGAGGGTTAGAAAGGTTTAAGTTGGTAAAGATTAAATAACTAGAAGGTTAAATTAGAAAGGTGCACAGCTATGATGTGGGTTAAGCCCAGGTTCGCTTCACTTTGAAGCCATGCTCTCTGTACCTTATATGCTGTGGCCTCACTGGAATACATCCTCCCTAAAACCTCTGCCTCAGGATTACCTTTACCTTACAGGGGAAAACAAGAAGACAAAATAAAAAACAGGAAGCCACTTTAAACTCTAGATGCTCGTAGAGTTAATAAACATGACTTATTTGTTTAGAAACTAACAGTGATCAAAGGATTTTCACATTCATATTCTCATTTGGACCTAATAACAATCTTGTAAAGAACAAATATTTTATTATTGCCATTATTTTTGCACCTCAGAAAACAGAGACCTAGGAAGGTGACATGATTTGCCCAGGGTCACACAAAAGGTAAGGTTCAGAGCTCAGTTTGGGGCCCTTGAGTATCTATTAACTCCCATTCCAGGCATCTCCGAGCCACGGAACATTAGACATAATGCCTGCTTGAGTTTACCCTGTTTTGGAATCCAAGACTGACTGCCTTAGTCCAAAGATCCTGGAACGGTGGTGGTAGATGGGGAATTAGAATCTGGGGTGAGTTCCCCCAAGTCAATGCTCTGATTTGGAATTTTGTATGGGTCTCTCTCATTTGAAATGTTTGTCAGAAGAATTTTAGTCAGTGATAACAGAGAGTTTGTCAGGAAAAGATGAGGAGATCAAATAATAAAATGTACTGCTGGCCCTTGATAACCATGTCAACTTCAACGGATGAGAATATTATGAAGAGGAAGAAGTGCTATGTCTATTAATAGCATTTCCACCTTTCTTTTAGCATCTTAGTTTTGTGCTAACAAATGTTCGATTCTTCCCACACATGTTATAAAACTGTGACAACAATAATGATTTAAACATTTCTGAATGTGCCAGTGCTTTACACATTTAACTCATTCAGTTCTCACAGTTGTCTTTGGAAATGATAAAGAATAGGGTTACCCTAGCTACACAACACTGTAAAAGTCTATATAACATTGTCAGTCAAGGTGTGCCATTTGTGGACAGGGCTTGTTTGGAATCAAAATTGAGGGAAAACCACACAAGATCAGTGTAGTTTCTTTGGTATGAGGAGAAGGAAATATCACAGTTCAATGGGATGCTTATGTGGAATGCCACAGTTCCAAGGGAGAGAAGGGAAGTAGGGGAAGAAATATCATAAAAATGTCCAGTAAAAGATTTAAAGCATAGGTGCTTCTTTGTCACATACAGAGCAGTGTGAGCTCTTCACTGATGACAAAGAGGATGTCTTTCTCCATAAGGCATTTAAGAAGCACCAGGAGTTGTAAAGGCAGACACGCCAGCTCGCCTGATGGTGCCATGAACTGGAGAATGCCATCTGTTTTGTTAAGGTTGACAGTCTGAAATTTCTGGTTAAAATCCAGATCTCCTTGTTGTGAAGGGCTTGATAACTTTTAGTCCATTACCTTCTGCTTACTGAGTCACAGAGCATATTATATCTCCCTCCAGAGCACTCCAACAGCTGGGCCATGTTATAAGCTGTCTTTGTCTTATTCAGTATTAGATAATGGGCTTGGTGAAACCTTCTATTTGAATCAGGGAAACACAGTTGCAGAATTGCTGTTGTTTCAAATAAGTGGCCAACTCTGACATTCTGGTTCAAGAACATAAATCAGCTATTTTTTTTTTTTTTTTTTTTTTGCCACTGGGTTCGTTCTGATGAGGATTTGTTTTACAAGCACGTTGGACACGTAACAACAAAGCATTTGCTTCACTTTTTAATTGCTCTTGGAAACATTTTAAATGGCACCAATGCAATTTTTACCAGACAATGCAGGCATTCACTTCCCAGGGTAACTTAACTATTCAGTAAGAGGGCACAAAGGACCAGGTTTTGAAATCAGTTGAAAATTGAGAGCCAGTATCCAGAAGCTGTTTGAAAGTCAAGTGGGGACAGGCTGAGTCAGCAATATCAACTAAAAGTTGCATTCTGGCTTTAATCCAATTCAACAAATGCATTTTCTGCTATGTCAGAGAAAGCCTTAAGAAGAATTTCTGGAACAACAAACTGGAAATGGTTCTTGGTGAAAGGCTACTTTTTGAAGGCACCAGGAAATTACTAAGTACGCTAAAGAGAGTATTAAACACTTGAGCCTCTTGTGGATTCCATGCTGGAAAAGAGGAGAGGCGTCAGGTGGTGGTACTTGAGCAGCCGCACTTCCGCCCTGCATTCTCTGTATATACACCTATGGCTGCCTGGTATGAAGTACGGGATAAGTGAATGAGTATGAACAGAAACTGTGGGTAAATGCTCTACGTCCAGTTTTCTTCCAATTACAATGTCAAGTTCTCCTAGACCAGGGGTTCTTAACCTTTTTTGTTCCACGGACCCCTTTGCCAGTCAGGTGAAAACCAAAGACCCATTCCTAAGTCCACACTATACTGCGTATTACTTAATAAATATATCACACCTGCACCAACATGCCTCCTCAAGAATAATGGTTTTTTGAATTTCAATTCAAGATCACAGACCCCTTGTTAAGAATCCCTGTCCTAGACTTAGAAATGCTTGACCTTTAACTCTCTCTTCTAAATGGCTTTAGCTCGTCTCTTTACTCTGATTTAGGATTCAGGCAGCTCTGGGCTCAAATCCCAGCTCTGCCACATGCTTGCTATGGGACCTTTGACAAGTTAACCTCTGTTCTTTAGCTTTTTCATTTCTAAATGGGAACAATAAGCTCTATCTTTTTGGATTTTTTAATGAAACAATGCATAAGAAGCTATACCAAGTACAGTGTTGGCACACTGCAGGCACTAAATAAGTGTCATTCTTTTATTATTATGTCCACCTCCATTCCACTTCAAAGGTGCATCAGAGGAAGCACAAAGGCCTTTTCATATAACCTCTCTGGAACCTGTTATTTTGATACCTAGAAATTCCTAAGGCTAGATGTTAAATGCAGAGGAGAATAGACTATTAAGTTCATGTGCTTAAAAGAAGAAAATCACAAAATCCCTGTGATTTTCTTGTCTAAAAGATATAAATATTAGGGTTCTTCAAACCTGGACAAAGAACTTCATTTTAGTCATGCTTTGTAAACTTCTTGGATGAAGACCTAAAACGGTTAATATGCTATTTAGTTAGCTTGCTAATCAGACTGTCTCATTTAGCTATAGGGCAAAGGACTGTGTAAAGGAAGGAGAATAATCTGCTTCATTTAGTATTCCTACCAACTGTAAGGATTAAAACTGAAATAGTATCATAAAATCTATTACTGCTGGTAACTATTTCTCAAGCTGGTTATATTTTTGGCTCATTTAAAAGGCTTTAAGAATCAAGTTCCTGCTTCCACATACATTGTCTTTCAATGGAAAAACCATTGAATTTCAGTATTTTAGAGTAGTAAAGAGTTTTAAAAATCATTTACACCAATGAGAATGTTGAGGTACTTTATAAAACGTACAGAAACAGCCATTGCTCCCCAGAATTAATCTCTGTGGGCCCTGGGATCAGAGGTAGCAGGAATGATGCCCAGACTTAAAGAAGGTAATAAGGCACAGTAGGTATATAAAATAATTCTTTGAAATTCAGACTCTAGTTATGAGTTCCTAGCATTTTCCATAGTGCTTAGCTCTTATCATCCCTTATCCACTCAAGATACTTTGAGTACATACCCACTGTTGGCCAGGCATTAACCACCAGGTAATAAGGACATAAAAAAGCTAAGAAATTCTCCAAATTTTCCGATCTAGTTGGTAAATAATTATAATACTTACTAATTCCATGTACAAAATGTGAGGAAAACACAAATAAACCACTAAATCTTCCAGAACAGTCTGAAAAGCTTCATAGTAATGTGACATTTGATCGAAGTGTGAAAGAATAAGACTTCACAGGTTTGACAGAAGGAGAAAGATAATCAGGGCAAAGAAATGGCATGAGGAAAGCCATGAAGGAGTGAAAGAGCCCAGAGGGTTTGGAAAAGTTATAAAAATTCAGAAAGGTATAAAATTGAAAGTGTAGAGCCCAATAAATTCTCACAAAGTGAACACAGCCATGTAACCACCACTCAGCTCAAGAGGCAGAACATTACCAGAATCCCTGCAGTATTTGTTCCTATCAAAGGTGTTTACTGCCACAATCATGATGATGGTGTAGAGCTCCAGGATCTTCACTTCCAAGAGCAAGCTGACATTGAATAGAATTTGTCATGAAGGAGAGCCACAAAATGGACCTAAATAATCACTTGCTATATCATCTCAAAATGTCAATCTAAAAGACCCGAGGCTGATGTTCCACATTTTTTACTTTGATTTTTTTCAAAAAAGCAGCCAATAGCAGATTCCTCCAAAGTCACCCCCAAACAGATGGATTATTTAAAGAATGAACATGAGACCAAAACAGAGCCAAATGGTTCAGGAAGAACAACCTCAAAGCTCAGTGCAATCACATGGAATAGGTCCAGTGTGCAGTGTCCAGCACAGATGGCAGGACCCACAGTCACATCTGCACCCACCATTGCTGGCAAAGTACAGGGCTACATAGGAGCTGCTGCAGATGGGAAGACTTAGGGACAGACAGGTGTGGGTGGCAGCAGCCAATGACTAGCATTATTGCAAGGTTTCCATGCTCACTGCATAGGGCCAGGCAGCACTGCTCACAGAAAATGGGCACAGAAGAGGGGCTGAGGGTAGGGTGAGGACCCGAGTGGCATTGCTCCTAGCAGGCACTGCCCACCTATGTCTGGGTAGACAAAATTAGGCTCAGATATCAATGTTTTTCAAAGTTATCATTCAAGTGTTCCTTTCTGAAGTACTCACGAAGTGTTATCAATGTGCAGGGCTCGGCTGCCTAAAGGGAAATGCCCCCAAAGGGGCTTTTGACTCATAAACCTATTCAGCCTCACATGTTCATAATCATTTGTGTAAAGAAGAAAAAATCTCCAAGTGCTAATTAGAAAGATAGAGCTGTTGTGTTTTCTTCCTGATCACCTTATCTTCTTTATTCAGTTCTTGAAGACTCAGCTATTAAAAGAAATTAAGTAATTCATCAAGCCCATTTCAATTACCTGCTGCTGATAACATCAGATTACAATTAGCATCTACAAATGAACCAAGTGCCAACTGCCAAGCTGAAACATAAGCTAATTTACTGCTAGACTCTGCCTGCTGGATACAGAACTCTGGGACCTGGCAGCCAGCATCCACTTCATTATTCCAACAATAGTTTTGCTGCCTCTCCCGTGATAGTCCAAAGTACAGCTCTGTCCAAGATTTACTGCCCTGTCTGATTCTGCTCACATGTTTACAGATGTGCTATATCTGTGAGCAAATCACAGCTCCTTTTAAATAGCAATGTCTAGGCAAGCAAGGTGACAAATCTTGACCTAAAGGAGAGAATAAATATTATTAATATTTATTAGGCACTGATAGCGTGGGGCACAGGACAGAATGTGCATGTCATAACCTTAATGAGGGTCTGACTCATTTTCTGCAAGTCCTCTGCTGCTTGATCAGAAAAATCTCTTGCTTTGGTTGATGCTTTCCATTTCTCAGTTCAAAAAGGGAAAGGACATTCTTGTTGCTTTATTTGAGATGTCTAGAAAAATCTGTCTCAGGCTCTGGGACACATTTTTTTTGTATTTATATTTTCTCTTTTTTTGTGACGCTTAATAGGAAATGCTTTAGATAAAAAGCAGAGGTGGTGTGTGGTTTGCCTTCCTAGACTTTGATGCTCTTTGTAGTCTT